>CAJOBZ010000025.1:2822500-2840000 GCA_905332375.1 Pieris macdunnoughi
CTATTAAGTTCAATAAAAATAACTTTCAACAATAAAAAATAGGGGTATATCGTAGTACAAGGGAGGAAATTAAGGGTTGTATGTATTTTAGTATGATGTATCATAAAAAAATAAAAACCAAAAATTTTGTCGAAAAAATAAATAAGATTTTTTTGGGGACGACACCCCTTATCACGAAAGACTTACTAAATATGCATAAATTCATAAGAGTCGGTCAAGCCGTTTCGGAGGAGTATGGGAACGAACATTGTGAAACGAGAATTTTATATATGTATTAGATTTTTTTATAGGATAGGGATGCAAATTTTAGTGGGTGCACTGCCGGCCTTTGAGGAAGGAGTATACTCTTTTTTTAAACAATTGGAGGTCGTATCTCCCAGGGAAGTCTTCGATAACACAGTTCGCTAGTTTTATAGTTGTATAAAGAAGAAAAGATTACTGGAAGATTACTGAATCGGTTTAAAAAGTTCTTTGAGAATTTATAAAAAAAAATGTCCTGCCGTATATAAAGAGGTAAAGTTAAGTAGTTTGTGAGTGTATAGAGGGTAATCTCAGAATCTACTGATGACTTTGAAACTTTTTGTACCAATAGATTTTTTTACCAATGTTATTTCTGCGTCAGGAAGGCAAAAAGGCAGTCGGATTTTCAAAGTAGTCGAAGAATAAACGGTCGAACGAAAACGTTTACGAACGCTGCCTTAACCATGAGAGATAAATAATTGAGTTCTAGGAGAAAAGCAGAGCCTGACAATGTCCCCAAAAAACAAGTCCTTCGCCACCTCTATCTGTCTGTTTGTTCGCTATAAACTCAAAAACTACTGCACGGAATGTATTATGGTTTTTACCAATATCTAGAATGATTAATGGGGAATAAACCTAAACCGGTTTAGCTATATCACTTTTCAAGGTTTACGAGAGCGGATCGCTTGTCTATTATATAATATCAGAAAATAAAAAAGATATACTTACTTGTAAAACAGCAGGCTGTGATATTGCAACCCCGGTTTTGGAAACACAGAAGGCGGAAGCTTCAAACCGTGTAATTGAGTCTGGAGCACGAGCCGTCGCCACCACTGAACCATTAGCGCCTACCATCACAAGCTTCCATAGCCACGACTGAAATTATTTTAGTACCACTAAATGACAATCTTTTTTGAGGAAATTTTTGTAACTACCCACATCGAAAATTTAAAACGGAGGGTAATGGAGTACACTTTTAAAATTTTCGGTAAAGATAGGTTTTTGAATGTTAGAAATGTATTCAGCATTATAAATTTTAACTAAGATATTGAAAACGAGGGTAGTTTAAAAAGATGTCCTGATATGCCTTTACTTATATTTCATTGTAATGAGAGAACGACGAAGACGTCACGTGACATGATCACAGAAATCAGGTTGTGCGCAAGCAAAAATTTATTGCAATGCTAATTAGAATTTCATGGAAATTGTTCCGCTGAAAAATCAAGCAGGATTTTATACTTCGCCTCCAAAACCCAAAATATTTTCTTCACCAATTAATTGCTTATTTCAAGCTAAAATGTTAATTTTTTAATGAATCGAATATTCCCCAAATTCCTCAATTTATGGGGGGGACTGAGTGTGAGCCATTGTGCGTTCTAAGTCTCTTCGAAAACGATATATTTTGACTGCCATACGGCACAACAGTATACAATACACGCTGTTGTGCCGTATGGCATACGTGAGACATACTCGCGCTCAGTAGACCCTAGAATAAGCACTGTACCTCAGAGAAGTCACTCCTAAGCAGATTGTCATCGGCTGTAAGTAAGGCGGGTGGAGTGTCACACTGCTTCCGGAAGGTTTTTCCTCCCAAAAGTCTTACTCCGGCATTACTTAACCACATCTCGGCTAAGTTACTGCTGGACAGTTGGGACAGTTCTTCAGAAGCTGAAAACAATTGTATATTACAATTATAGTTGTTCGAAATGATACCTGCAGCCGAGTTTCATCATCGGGCCATTTCATCTGGGCCTCAGATTTCTGTATCTGTTTCACGATCATTTGTCCATCTAATGGGCAAGTAGGTGATCTGCCTCCTAAGCCTGACATACGCCGTCGAGTTTTTGGGTTATTGGGTATTCCTTCACCGTTCGAGCGAATGTTAAATGCGCATATAGAAAGTAAGTCCATTGGTACACAGCTGGGGATCGAACCTATGAACTCTGGGATGAGAGTCGCACGCTGAAGCCAACTAGGCCAACACTGCTCCGTAACATGTCACCTACATGAGTCAGTAAATAATCTAATTAAGTTTCATATTTAAAAAATGCCCATAGTATTCTATCGAAATCACTCACAAAAGAAACATTCCCCCGCCGCGTCATATTCAGTCATATTTCTGTGTCCATCTATCAATTTTCTAAGGCTCTTCATGATGAGGTCCCGAATAGTCTCTCCTGGCTGAATCCATTTTGATGCGGTATCCAGTACCGAAAGGGCACAAAGCGCTGGTCCTGGAGTTGATAGATGAAGGCTTGCCATAGATCCTGGTGCGGTTTGACGATTCGACCAGGTTGCTTCCACCTAAAGTATTCATTAGTCTTAACTGTTGTTTTGTCAAATTCAATAGTTTTCAGTGGCATAATAGCGGATAGTTCAAGTTTATAGATGGGAAGAATTCTGACAACAATATAAATCTAACTAAGAGTTCAGGCCCTAATTCGGCGCCTCTGAGTCGAATATAACAGAATAAACAATACTTATCCAGAGCTAGACATATTACATTTTTAAAAAAGCATTGTTAAGCACCTATCTTGACCTAATTTGCATTTTTAAATAAAACCTTACTAGTAAAAACTAAAATTAGAAGTGTAATATTTTTTTTGGTAAAAACAAAGACTGGAAGCTACCACCGATTTAAAATAACATAAGGTCCTTTAAAAAAATACCGTATCAACTCTTCAAAGGCTTTCTACGCAACATTGAATGCCTCGTACGACGAATTCTTTCAGAGAATTTATTAATCAAGTGTAAAATCTCTGGTCAGGTATTGCTTGAAATTTTGAATTTGTAACCAAAAATATGCACGCCATTTTGAATTTCAATTTTACGAACCTTAACGTCCTGAATAAAATGAATGGTAACCATGGTAACTAACACGGTTCTAACTTTAATCCACATTTAAGGTCACTAGAATATAAACATTTGAATGGTTTTTCTGAAATCTAACCACAATTACGTATGGTCTTTGATACTTCTTTAAAGAAAATCAGAAATATAACTTTAATTTCCTCATACATACCTTATTAGCAAAACACTCGTCCATCTCAAGATGTTTGCTTGCACTTATTAATTCATTATTATAATAAAAGTACGCAATCAAATGGCTGTCTGGACACATTTGATGCGTCACTTTTATCGGTAGCATTATCTTCAGCAGTTTCCCATCTAGAAGGGAGTCCATTGCATCTGTTGTATTAGACCCAACGGCAAAATTTTGGAAGCTGTCAAAGTTTTTGCCAATGTTGCCAGGGTTGTTGCGAAGGTTCTCGCAGTTGGAGTTTCTGTTTGCGGTAAGAATTTGGTCGGAACTGGATGGGCATTGTGTTGTGGCACCCCAACGGTAGATTATGCCTCCACGGGTGATTACCTATTGGTAATATGGGTTTTGATGAATTGTACACTTTTATCTCTTAAGCTATTAATAGCTATTTTGATTTCAGTATGAATACTGAATATTATTCAGTTGAGATTGATTTTACAGAGTAACCGTGCTTATAGCAATAATTAAAATAATGATTCTGACTGAATTCATTTTTAAAGCGTTTTTAAATATCTCAACGTTTAC
The DNA here is from genome assembly GCA_905332375.1 of Pieris macdunnoughi. Classification (NCBI taxonomy): domain Eukaryota; kingdom Metazoa; phylum Arthropoda; class Insecta; order Lepidoptera; family Pieridae; genus Pieris; species Pieris macdunnoughi. Next base: position 2,826,309 of record CAJOBZ010000025.1, read on the forward strand.
AAATACATTTCCAGCTATTTATTGAATCAGTCATTGAAAATTGGGATTTTACAGAGTAACCCTGCTTATAGCAATTATTAAAATAATCATTAGTTTTTTTCTGTGGAATTTTATTTTTAATGTGTTATGAAAAATATCTTACCATGCGCAAACAAATTTTCAGCTATTTATTGAATCAGTCATTGAAAATTGGGGTTTTACAGAGTAACTAAAGCAATAATTTATTTTATTGTCCGTGAATTTAATTTTAAAGTGTTATCACATTCACAAATACATAGACAAAAATTTTATAAAAAATACTTACCACAAAGTGTACAGTGAGTGGTTGTACGACGTTGTCTAGATTGACGTATAGAGGCACTAAGGTTTTGGCCGAAGATTGCGCGCGCAACGGACCTAAGGCCGCTCGACCAGTACTCGAACCTACTATCAACTGGAGGCTTGTTGATGCATTTTTACATGAAGCCTAAAAATGTGCCAAAAATGTTGTATAATATTATCCTCGATGTTAAAAAAAAATACGTGTGGCAGTCCCCGAGTGCCACACGTGCCGCGGTAAAGCTATTGCATAGCATTTTTTATAAACTTATGCAATATAATTATTTATTTATTTTTCTTTATTATTACTTAATTCAAGTTTTTTCTTTGATATTAATTCAATCTACCACTCTACCAGACTCAGACTAACACGCCTATCCGATCCTCTAAACCGATGTGCGCAGTATGCGATCTGTCCCGCTCTAACGCGTATTGCCCGCACCTATATTACGTCATCGTGTGTTAGGTTTATTTCGTTACGGAATTTCTTGACTCGGTCGCCGCGCTCAAAGACCGCGATAAAATCTATGCAATAGCTTAATAAATCAGTCCAATAGGACGATTGTAATTTAAGTACACAGTGTCACACAATTTAAAAGAAAGAGACAAATATTTATTTAGATTTTATGAATGGTTCATGTAGAGTGTAGACTGTAGACTAAAGAATGGCAAATCAGTTATAAAATTTAAGGTAATTTAAGGTTTATAATTTAAGAACATTAACATTACATTTACTCATTTCAATCAAGAGAATTCAACTTATACATTTATTTTGTCAATAATAATTTACTTTCAACTTTGTCGATGTTTTTTAATTCGAAATAAATCCTATATATCCCATAACGTAACTGAACACGACAATAGACTATATTTTTAATACGTTACGTAACATTGTAACTTGAATGAAGGCCCTAAAAAGGTTCGAATTGATTTTTCTTTGTGTTTATTGGACTATATATGATCTTATGTAATACGAAGCAAAACAAAGAAATATATTAATGAACATATATTATTAATATTATTAAGTAGATAAACACACTAGCAGCTTAAATAGCTGATGCGCGCGTATCTTCGAATCTTTAGAAATTGTCCAACCTGTTTTTAAAAGAGTTCAAAGTTCAAACTAATTTCACTTTCCCGAAGCCTATTCTAACATTTGTCAATTATTTTATAAAATGTATAGCACATACCTGAAATACGTAGTACGGACCTCCATTTGCCGTAAACATAACTCTCGTGATGCCTTTATCATCTGTAAGTGACTCTATGCAAGAGGAATTATCCACCATGAATTTCTCTAGAGATTTAGCCGCTGATTTGCAGATTCGTATATTCTCGTTTGAAGCTGGTTTGTCATCCCAACGAATGGCTTTTACCTAATGTAAATAATTTTAATTATAACAATTTTAATTTATATTTACAGCTTTATATGAATAAAGTGTTACAATTACAGCTATAAGTGATATTCGGGGAGAGTTTAGCAAAATTTCATACTTAGGAAAATTTAAATACACTACACTATTATATCTGAAGTGATCATGGTATAATAATGAATTATGATTAAATGTAGAAATAATTATGGATGTAAGATGAATTGAATAATATTTTGAAGTGAAACTTCTTTAGGCGCACGAGGGTAAAAATTTTACGGGCACGTCATGAAGATGTGCAGCGTTTTATCGAAGAAAAGGGAGAGAGCGATTGAGAGAGAGTGAGTTTAGAATTACTTTATATAAATTATATTTTAAAAATTAAAATTTAGTAAAGAGAATTTGTGAAATATTAGTATTCTATATTTTATGCAAAATACAGAAAAAATAATAAATTCTTACATGACGAATTGTAAGTTAAAATGCCACGTGTTTTTATTATCGAAGAAATAAATTATTTTTCATTAACAATTAAATTCATTAAATTCCTAACATATCTTCCTTTTTCCCTCTCTTTAAGTTTCGGAAATCTTAAGTTTTAGATTTGTATAAATATGAACAATACTTAAAAATTAGTTTGCCAAAGAAGTTTCACTTCTGACATGTGTACTTTGTACGCACGCACTTGTTTTATAATGACAGTGTAAAATCACTTACTTTTAATTTGTAAGGTAGTCCTGAAGATATGACCGTCCTCTGCCTGGTCAGAAACTCCAATGTGACGGGATTATCAACAACTTCAGAAACCACAGTCGTATTCTGCCAGACCCTAGTACCTTCTTCCTAAATTATAACAAAAAAAATATTTCCTTAAATCTATACGGAAAGAGAACCGTGGGTTTCGAGGATGTAACGTTGTTACGTCATTAAAGTTCGACAGTAACAATGTTCATATATTTTTACTGGTGTCTAATGCCCGCCTTCCACTGCGAGCGGAACGGACCCATTACGGACTCCGCTATACTCGTCACGATGATTTTCATAGATGTGCTTCCATCAAAGCGGAGACGAGCGTAGCGGAGAGAGCGAGTTGAAAGAGTCACATATGAGGTTAGCGTTACCGAGTTTCACACGGAAATGAAAATTAAAATGTATGAAAATCATCGTTACGAGTATAGCGGAGTCCGTAATGCCGGCCATACACACTAGGTCTACCGGAGAGGTTCACCTGTGCAGGTATGCCTGCGCAGGTAGACCGGAATGTGGGGGAATAGACCTGTGCAGGTTTTTGAACCTGCGCAGGCGACCGGCGCAAGATCGAAAATAGATTATTTGAGTGACACCGTACGGTGTACCTGTGGTGTGGTGGTATTCCGGTCGCTGCGAGGTTGTATAGGCAGCGGCACGTAAGTTAGCGCTGGCCGATAGTGGAGGGGATTGCTGGATGTGTACTGTCGCGCGGGGGGGGAATGGACTGAGAGCCAATCCACGCTACGGCCCGCTAGCCCCCTCAGGTACCTTATTTTTACTTCTGGCAATAACGGTAGCGCTAGACTTTCGTGCTGCTATTGTAACTGAATGTAATGATAATCTTTCGTGGTAGAACTACTATTTCTCATAACTGTGTCTTTTATATAGTAGTAACCATTTCAAGAATGCCATCGAAGATATTTTAAAATCTTTGTTCAAATTTCAATTCATTTAATAAATTAACATGACTATATGTTTTCCTTTTCAATAACCAATGCACACCCTCGCCGACATTTTTCTTCAAAATTAAAGCAAGACCTAGCAACGCCAGCGTATCATCGTCCACATTGAGATGAAAGAGAACTGAAGACCGCTCGAAACGGAACGTCCCCATAAGCGTGTACCATTGTTCGATTGACCTGCACAGGCATACCTGCACAGATAACCTCTCCGGTAGACCGTAGTGTGTATGGCCGGCATAATGAGTCCGTTCGTTTAACCGTTCATTTTTCCGCGTTTCAGGATATGACGTCAGCGCAACGATTTATAAGCGCAGATGTGATGTGTCGCAGGCAACTAGCTTAATTAACCGTTCAATAAGCAGCCTAGTTTCTTTCCTAAACTGATGTCTGAAAGCTGAATTATATTTAGCCGTAGCATTTGTTACAACATTTAATAAACTGGCTGGCTCATGCTTAGGGCATTCGTACGATCATGTGTCAGAAAAAATGTATGTATATTATAATTTTGTTCTATGTTACAGAATGCAAACCGTCAGAAGGCTCACCTGATGTGATGGACAGTCACACGGCCAGAAGGCTCGCAAGCGCGCTGCCGGCCTTTTTTGAATTGGTACGCTCATTTCTTAACCCTAAGGACCCTAAATATAACTGGTTCGGAAATACTTCAGTTGGCATCTGGTTCCGATTTTATTCGGTGATGTTCAGATTTCATTTTAACATTTACCAACTGCTGCTAAGATTTTTGTCAGAAAAACTTATATAGCTAGCCATAGCAAACTCTAAAATGTGTGTAAATAAAGAAATAAATGCGCGTTTATATCAGTTAATGAAGTTTTAGTAATAGAATAGTAATTAAAAGTATGGAAAACTTGAGCTTTCCATGCGCATATTTGGAACTGGCTTTACTCTTAACTATTACCTGAAAAGAAAAATCTGCTACAATGACGTCTGGTGGATTGTCACCCAACAGACCGATGCGTCGGGCGGCGGCCGCATGTCGGTGGCAGGCCCTTGGTGCCCGGATACGGGTCGCTGTTCGGATACCGCCCGATGACCCCGCTCCACGGATTCGGATTACTAGCATCCCTTCTACTGCTTCTGACCAGGGATATCTTAAACGAATTAATTTAAATTAAATTTAATTTCGATTCAATATCTTAAAGGTCATACTATCATAAATTTGTATGTAAATTGTTTTGCCTTATTGTTTTTTAATAATGTATATTATTTTATTATTCTTCGAATTCCGACCAGAAAGGTTTAGAACACACCAACTTGTCTTAGGAATATTTTTTTTTCCTAGAAAATTCTGCGTGGCACAAAAATATTTACCAAAACTACAATAGTTCAATGGCCCCCCCCCCCCCCCCCCCCCCCCCCCCCCCCCAAAAAAAAAAAAAAAACCCCCCCCCCACCAAAAAACCACCCCCCCCCCCCGGGCCCCCCCCCCCCAAAAAAAAAAAAATGGAATTTGCTAAAGAGGGGGAAACCCTTTTGGGAAAAAAAAAGGAAAAAAAACCAAAATTTGTTTAAAAGTTTCATTTTACACTAAAATTTTTTTTTTTTTTCTCGAAACTCCACTGAAAATCAGTGTTGCTGGTGATAGCAACTGAAAGGTTTACGCATTTTTTTTTGTTTTTTTCTGTTACTTAAGTCAAATTAATATGTTTTTCTTATTTTCTTCTTTTAAATTGAATTTTCTTTATTTAATATATAGTTTTACGTAGAAGTATCAAATATATAATATTAAACACAGGCTCTTGAAGTTTTTACTACGCCATATTTTGTCATATATAAAATTTAAATTACTTTACCTCACACAGACCGTCCATACAAGCCGTTCGCTTGTTCGGAGTACTCTTGGCGCATGTCGAACCGTCAACTGAAATGGCGGTAAATCATAGTTTCCTACTGAAAAAACGGCTGATCCCTGAAATGATTAGATGGTTTTAAATATTGAATTAAGTGAATTGTATATATAAAAAATATAATGTGTTATAAACAAAAATGATAGCAAAGGGTTGATTCGCGACGATTTCGAGACGTTAAACATAGACAAATCAAATCTTTATATTTTTGTCTCTGGAATTTGTTACATCATAAACAGTAACGTTTTTTTCAAACACTTTGCTAGTTAATAGTTTACTGTATAAGAAAAAAAAAAAAAAAAAAAAAAAAAAAAAAAAAAAAAAATTTTTTTTTTTGGGGGGGAAAAGGGGTTGGGGGGAAAATTTTAAATAACAGTACCATTTTATACATAAAATATTTTTTATATATATTGGTAAGTAATTTTAAAAGATTTTAATGTTAACCTGAGTCCCATCAGCAAGTCTGCCTCTCAAAGTCCACTTCCCTGTTGGTGACAGCTCGTCTAATTGATACTGAAGTTGAGCCACTCCGAGTCGAGTCCTCACATGTGACCACTGAGCTAGTCTCGAACCCTCCCAAGCACCACTAGGACCTTCCAACCATACTTCATGAAGCTGAAAATTTCCCAGATATGTTGAATTATTTCTTCATAACTTCTTTAGACTGGATTATTTTCACTCATTCCAGTTAGATTCCTGCCCTTCAGGCAAGTCACCCTTTATGGCCCAAACCAGAGAGCCAGAGAATCAGAAGACCCCCTTGTACTATTCGCGGAATCACTAAACCAATGCCAATTATTTCACAATTAAAACTCTACATTATCTCTAAGTAACAAAAGCTATTTTGTTAAAATATTGAAACACACAACAGCCGCGTCCATGCGCTACATTAAATTGCCTCTGGTAATTTACGACCGCTTTCTATACTCAATCCCAAACAAATTTTTACTACTGGAGATTGTTATTTCAATCCATTTATCATAACATACTTTTCAATAAGTGTTTTGTGAAAAATCTTTATATTCGACAGTTCGAATTTTGACATTTATCAATCCTAATTTGCGATAATCTGAATTGGAAATAATTTTAGATTATAGATCGAGTATAGAAGCGGCCTTTATTGGTTGACTCTAAGGGCGTAAGCGCGCTAAGTGTTACTAAACTCAATACTGTATGTGTTAAAAATATACTTTGAATAGTTATAGCAAATCTCGTTTCTGAATATTACACAAAGAACTCCTGTTATATGATACTAAACTAAATCATCAATTAGATCCCATTTTAGTCAAGTATTTAACCATATTACTCGTTCGTGTTAATTTTAACTTTTTACAAAGATTTACGACAATAGTATGCACCCGGAAGTATATTTTATGTATGATATTTTTCCTATTAGAAAGTTCGAGGAAATGTATTGGCTGACTTATTAAAACGTTGCAATAAATAATACTTGTGATCAATTAAGTAAACAAATTATTTGCATACGTGCAGAGCGTGTTCTAAACTGTGTCAGTGTGACGCAGACTTTTATAAATATGCTGTAGTCAAACTTGAAGCCGGCTTTTTACAAATATCTCGAAAATAAGAGCATGAGCAAATGGGCATATTTTGGGTCCACTAAGTAAGTTGCAGTTTACATTTCTAAATATAAATATTAATTGTATAAGTTCTATAATTATATATTAAGAAATGTAAACTAAACAGTTGTTGTGTTGATTAATTAATTAATAAAGTAAAGTGCAGGGTAACGCCTGTATTTCTAGATAATATAAAGATATTTAGTTGGTATATCAAAAACGTATCCGATTTTAACATACGATGGTGATAGTCTTGTTTCTGATTTTTAGGTACCTTCTACAAAAGATATTTTCCTTCCATGGCGAAATCGCGTGCCATGTGCTGAGTGAATTTAAATTATCCTACGCAAATACACCAGTTTAAAGGTTATATACTATTAATTAATAAGGAAATAAGTAAGTCGCAAAACAAAAGATAAAACAAGAAAAGAAAAACAAAAGACGGTATAATTCTTTTTCAATTAATTGCATATAAAGCTTTGAGTTATGAAATGTATTCTAACATGAAAGGGAAAATTAAAAGTTTTATGTACAATCTAGTGTCGTATAATGACGGTTAACAAACACATGTTTTTCCTAACAAAATCCGTACAATATTTAGTTATTTTATGAAAGTCATAACATTTGACGGCAACATGAACACAACCGCAGGACCGGTTGGAAGGCTTTTCAAATAATGGATATACTGTTAATACGAGTTGTGACACTAATGAACAGTTAAACTCTCTTTTCAATGTTTATTTTAATTTCTCTTAAAATTAAAAAGGTCAGTTTTCTTGGTTTTAAATTTGAAATTTTAAAACTGTATATGCTTGTAGGTTTTAAATTTATATTTTTTACAAGAAACTATTTTTTTAATATTTAATAACACATATATAGAGTATTTAGTATTCATATTCTTAGCCTATATAGTAATAATAATAATTCAAAACGGATAAATAGAAAACTATTTGTTTTTGCTGAAGAAACTATAATATATTTAATCTAATTTAACTTGCGATCTCAAAAAATCGTCAGGTAATTGACGACTTGAAATGAAAGCAACGCACAATAATGTCTCTGTCCCATACTCCATTGAGATCTCATTATTCTCTATATAACTATAACTGAATACTATTTTAATATACCTTAAATACATCGAGTTGTCGTTTAGAATAAAGTAAATAAATTGTGCGTGTACTAGGTGTACACACGTTAGAAGTGAAACTTCTTTATGATCTTGTTTTTCGAAAAATGATCTACTATATTAGCAACTTTACAGAAATTCGTTAAATTAGATAAAGTTTAACAAAAGGCTTTTATTATCATAGACATGAATACAAATATTTCATTTTACCTTATTACTACGAAGATTATTATAGAATTTCATTAATTGTAATAGAATTATTACTATCATTGAAAAACGTGACGATTTGCTACAAAATTTCTCCCATACGTCGATAAAGAAGTTTTATTCCAACGCCGATAAAGAAGTTTGACTTCAAAAAGCAACATGGCGCGTAACCGAAAAATGTGACGCGTAACCGGTAAATGTGACGCGTAACGAAAAAATGTTACACTAAATTTTTTTCCAACCTCGATAAAGAAGTTTCACTTCAAAAATGTATCAAAACCAATTGTGTCACCAAAAATGAATGATTATTCTAAAATATTTGTCTGAGTTATATTAATGATATTTTCATTTGAAGGATAAAGCCATAAATCTAGTTAATTTAGTGTTTATTAAAAGAATGTCGTCTAACGAGATAAGTTTTTATCGCGTATTGGACCCGTGTCCCCCCCCCCCCAAAAAAAAAAAAAAAAAAAAAAAAAAAAAAAAAAAAAAAAAAACCCAGCCCACGCACACCCACAAAAAAAAAAAAAAAAAAAAAAAAAAAAAAAAAAAAAAGGGGGGGGGGGGGGGGGGGGGGGGGGGGGGGGGGGGGGGGGGGGGGGGGGGGGGGGGGGGAGGGCACAACAAAAAAAAATGGTGTGGTTTTTTTTTTTTTTTAAAAAAAAGGGGAAAGGGGGGAAGAAAAAAAAAAAAAAAAAAAAAAAAAAAAAAAAAAAAAAAAAAAAAGGGGGGGGGGGGGGGGGGGGGGGGGGGTTTTTGTGTGGTTTTTTTTAATTTCTATGTGATTTTTTTTACTGAGATCTTAGCTTGCATAATTGTCCACATTTTAGATGTGGGATTTTGTGAAATAGTTGGTGGACTAAGGACTGTGTGTGATGCTGTGGGCTTGTAACTAAATAAATCAATCAAAGAAGTTTATCAAAGAAATTTAAATCTAAGTATCGAGTTTTCGTAAAAGACAAAATAATATTACGAAATTAATTAATTTTAAGATATTACTTAATGTTATAAAATTGATGAAAAATAAAAAGTTTACTATTATTTTATGTATATAGTAAATAACATGGGCATATGTTTTGTTTGTTATATTATTGTGTATTGATTATTAATCTATATAACTAAAGTTATCACAAAATATGTTGCTGGGCGCAATACTCAAAGACGGCTGGACAAATTCGAGTAATTTTTATTTATTTATTCCTTGAACTCTGAGGAAGGTTTTTTATGTAGAGATTTATTTGGAAAATTGCACGGAAAAACCTGAAAACACTATTTTATTTCGAAAAAGCGAACAGTCTCTATGGGGTAGCATAGCAAAATGATTCATAGGTATGTAACTATGAAAAAGGTATTCTAAGTAAAAATATTTAGGCGAAACGAAGTTCGGGGGCAACTATATATATATACGTGTAAATATTATTATATAGGTGCTACTTACAGTAGTGTGTGCCGGCGTCAAGTCTGCTTTTAAAGCCAAAAGACGAAATCTCACAGGATCTCCAGGTCTGTAGCGGGCACGCTCAGAATGAATGACCAAAAGTTTACCGCTGGAAATTCGGATTGGCAAGTGACGCTCCCAGGTGCAACCGACTTCTGGATATCTGTTTATGATTCAATTTTATACCTATGTATTATTCCTTCTAAACAAAATGTATGTTTAAATTTGATAACAAAATTGCTGATGCGACTGAAAATTGTGGGAGAGGTGAATGCGAATTATGGTGAGAAATCTAATATTTTTAGTTCGAAGAAATAAATGAAAAATTGTTTTTGTCTATACAGAATTTCTTACCTGATATTTACACTTAGTTCTGCTTTAGTATTAGGCTGAAGTGGCACCGAGATGTCCAAACAGCCTCCGTCACCTGAGAACATTTTTATGATATTTTTCATTACATAAGGTAAATAGGAAACCGGCATAACCAAAATCGACAAATTAGAATAATTAGATAAAAAACGACGCAAATTTTTTTCTGTCCATTTTGTGTATTTGATTATATGACGATATATATTTATAGAAATTATTATAACATATGTTGATTATTTCCATTTAGAGTACCTACACCATATGTTAAGTAGGTAAAAAATTAAATCTAAGCTCTAAGCCATATTCAGTTTTAACAGCTTACTATAAAATTACTTACTAGTTAACTATAAAATGTATTCACATAGCATACCTTTTGAAACAAACATACATATTTTTCCATACTAGGTACTTGATTATAGTAGTTTTAAGGTTTCTCACCTGGATTTAGTTGCCTTGTAGATGTAACGGTTTCGCCATTAACATTCAAAGTCAGTAGTAACCTGGCCGGTCCATCTGGGTAGAAGCGAGAGACACAGGCGCGGCTACTGCCTCCACCTGTCAATACTCCTGGGACCAGCACTAAGTGGTTTTGATCTGTACATGGATTGCTGAAAAAATGTAACAATATTTCTAAAATTTACACGTCACACGCCTAATTTTAAGGTTTCTATAAAGTATGCCATTGGCAATGCAAAGATTTAAATTAAATTACGTCAAGAAGAGAATAACTTATATCAACTACTTGTAAACACAAAAGTTTTTCGGGCATTAAACATAAAATACAGTATTGTTGGCGCCAAAAATCTGTAGAGTGTAGACCATAGATCACCGCGCTTGCGCTAAAAGCGGTTGCCACAGTTAAAAAAAATATTTGAATCGTACATAAACATGGCGCCGACCGAGTAGGCGTCGAATTTAGTTCGATATTTAAAATGTAATTCCTAAAATGAAAATTGTTTGGGTGAAACTAACTTTAGACTTGGATCGAGAAATATTCTTTATCAAGGAATTGTTTGTAATTTGTAATTATGGTTTGCTAAAGAATTGCAATACTAAGTTATGAATATTTAAATTGATATTAGATATCCCTTTGCATCCTCATTATAAATACTTTTTTAACAAGGCCAACGTTTTGTTTCACATTATTGTTTTGGTCTGGTCAGACGTCAATTTCAATTTAATTTTTCAATATCGTCAGTGTTTTGTGCGTCTTGGTAAGTTTTTGTCTTTCTACTGATGAGAAAGAATATCGCAACCTCTCCCATTGTTCCTGTATTAAATATTCCTTTATGTTTACGACTGAAAATTGTGTGCTTTTTCCCCTTATTGTTCGTTGTGGTACAGTCATATAAATATGTTATAGATAATTTAATAAATTTAACGGAGCTTTTATACTCCCAATAAATACTTGTATACAATAAAACACCGGAAGATTACAGAGGAATCTTCGCACATCATAAGGAAATGGCCGAGAGTGGGTCAATGCCATCTAGAGAGTGACGCTTCAAGCTCACCTACAAGGTTGCTTTTGAGGTCACGAGGACACAGCTAACAAAAATATATATGGTTTTTTGCGCACTTTTTTGCCATCTAACTTAAAATAAGGTTTTTATTAAACTAGTTATACCTATTTTATGTAAGCTTTTAGCCAAGCTTAATCGAATCTAGATTGTATTCATAAACTACGCTACGTTTGTATTTTTAATAGGTTTTGTTATTAGTTACACTTAGGGGTCCAATATTCTTACATATGAAATTGGCGTTTTGTATGGGAGGAATAAAATATAGATTTTAAAGAATATATTTAATTAATCAAAGTATGTACTATAACTATAACTACGTAGTTCATTGATCCATTTACTAAAAAACCATTCTGACAGGAATCAATAAAATCTTTGAAGGCGGTTTCGACTGCCCCATCAGAGTTGAATGTTTTACCTTGCAAGAAATTATCCAAATTTAAAAAAAAATGGTAATCTGTTGGAGCAAGGTCCGGGGAGTGCGGTGGATGTCTTAGACATTCCAATTTGGTAGCATTTCTACTAAAGTTTTCTACGTTTTTCTTCAGTTTTTAAACGCACTTAAGCCGTGCTTATCTATGCCATAACCATTCGCTTAGTCATAACCTTTCGGAACCCGTCACATATATTGTTTGGAGAACCTAACGAAATTAATAAATATCTCACTTCTACCTTGAGCTTCACAGAATGTGTATTATTATTATTTGTACGTTAGTCAACGAATTACATAGGTTAATGGATTTTTTATTGTCCGTTGCTTCTATTTGTAAGTGTCTATAATTATTAGTTAATATTTTTAATTTTATAAATATTCTTTAGTTTGGTTTTCCTAATTATTTTTTTAGTTTGTTTATGTTGTCTGTGATTTTTACGAGATTAACGTTCTTGTTGATTTATGGTTGTTTTTTGTAAATAAATACATAATAAGATATCGTCTCACATAGAACCAAAGACAATAAGTCATAGAGCTTACGCATGCGTACCTACATATTAATAAGTTTTCGTATCGATAGCCGGCAATGGTAGTGAGCAACAACAATGTATCATTTTTATCATCTTCGGCGCTTCATTGTATTTTATAACTTTCAGTTAAGTTAAATTTTTTCGTAAGCGGATTATAAGTTAGTAATAATATTACATTATGCAATATTTTCCATTGATATAGTAGTCGAAGTTATCTTTTTTATAATTACAGTTTAGCTATTACAAATAAAAAATAATCCATATTATATTATGTGTAGATAATTATGAATAATAGTTTAAATATATAAAGGAAACCGTGAAATGTGAATGAAATGAGAGTGGTTTCTCAGGACTGTAGCAAGTGGAGATCCTAGGTCTCTGCCTTTGGGAAAAAAGCGTGAAGATAATAATAAATAAATATAAGTTTAATGTGTTTCGGTGGTCTTTTCGTTAATTTTCTTCATTGCCTAATATTCCATTTCCATATCAATATATATCCATTATTATATGTTACTAAATACATATGTTTATAAAGAAAACGGACGTAATTCAATCACATCCGTGATTATAAGGTTTCTTTGTTTGCAATTGAAATTGACCGCAACAGTTTATGCAGTTGACACTAAGCCAACGACTTCATGTAACATAGAGTATTTTGTCTCTGCTAATGTAATGTGGAAAACTACGTAAAAAAGTGTTACCGTAACACACGGTTTAAAAGCAGCACGTCTAATCTGTAAAATAATACTGACAACGTATAACATTTACAAATAATGACGGAATTAGGAAAATTTTGAAGTTTTGCTTTGAATATCGCAAATAGAAATATATATCTTCAAAGCAATAAAGTATTATATAATACGAAAAACGAAATCGTAATTGCAGTAACAGGGCAAGCCTGCTGGATCATAAAAAATGCTTTAAGTATGTTTAATATTGCGTCTAATATGGTTTACTGAACCTCAACGTATGATCGGTTCGTTTGAAGTTTGAACGTGAAATAATCAAAACATATGTTTGGGAAATCTTCTTCAGTTTCTCTCATTTCTGAAGGTCGTGTTAGTTTCGCCGGACAAATTATTTTACTCGCCCCTGGCAAGCCAGCGAAGTCTAGCGAGTGCCCTCTACTCTGGCAGACACAATAAGTTTTTTTACATTTTCTGGATCTTTACGAATTACGTATCCAAGAAAACTGAGGATCCGTTAAAAAAAGGGTCGAATAAC
>CAJOBZ010000025.1:2845000-2952500 GCA_905332375.1 Pieris macdunnoughi
AAACCATAACTTGCACTTAATATCACGTTAAACATTTAAAAATTAAATATTAAGATGCGTCCGCGCAAACGGTCGCAACGCCACTCCGGCTGCGAATGTGTGAGTTCATTCGTCTGCAACATTTTTTGCTTTATACAGATGATCACAGTTATATGAACTACAATATACATTACAGATTACTTTTAATACATCTATTACAGTCCGCTAAGTATAAGTTGGCGTGTGGTAAAAAGGAAATTATTTTGACAAATGTTAAATAATGTTTGACATTTCCAAAGTTTGGTCGTCTTTGTCACAAAGTTTTCCAAAGGTCACAAACACGTTCTGGATCTGTGGCCAACACAAAAGTTTAGGATTTGGTAATGGTCACACACCCTACATACAATAGCCAGCAGATCATGCGACGCAAGTGGAAATGGATAGGCCATACACTCCAAAGAGATTCTAATTATATCCCCCAGCAAACCTGCCAGCACTTGATTGGATCCGTAAGGAAAGCGGAAGCGTGACCGTCCCAAGGAAACCTGGCAGATATTGCAGATGAGGCAAAGAGAGCTGGAAAGACTTGGAGCGAGGCGAAATAGGAGGCTGAAGACCGACTATTTCTACGCGAATAAAGATCTATAAATAGATAAAAACTTATTTCATTAATCCATAGATCATATCTTTAAGTATCTATTAATAAACAAAATAAAATTTTTGTCGAACCAGGAGTGTTAGCCTAGTGTTTATACACCAATGAGCTTTTTGTAAGTGCGCTTCACTGTAGAGAGAAGATAACTTGAGAACGATGTACCAATTTATATCTTAATCATAAAATTAAAATAAATACATTAAAATCTCCCCGAAGACCCGTTGAGGCATGCAACTTTATACTATACTATCCCATACATAACTTCATATTAACTATAAGTAATTAAAATGAACACGATATCTCTATAAGAAACAGTTAGAACAATCAAATAATTTTAGCATTGATTGACATACGGTACACGATAATGATTTTTTTATGAGCGTAAATTGCCTTGTAATAAAAGTGATTACAGTTCATAAATTCATATATTAATAACTTTTTACTCTGCGTCATGAATTTTATATAAATAATGTATGAAAATCTAAAATGCTACTATTAATGTTTTAGAAAATCGTTTAAAATATAATAATGTATTAATGGAAAACAACAATTAACTTAGAAATATTGCGATTTTATTGATTATATAGAATACTCTAATTAATATTAATGTCGTTGAAGTATATAAACTTCGATGTATGAAAATTATTATATATAAGTTCCTGTGTTATTATTATATTAAATGTGGTCTAATTTGTTTATGAATTCATTAAATGGTTGACAATCTCTGAATAGGTCAATAGAGCGTGCGTTGACCGAAGCAAATGTATAATTATTCAACTATTAATTAATACTATTTTAATCTCTAGTTTTTAAGATTTTTTCCAGTAGCTGTGCCATGACTTTGGTTTACCTTCGCGCATGGTTCATGGTTACGCGCAAGAGACTAACCATAACAGTTTTCATATAAATATTCAATTACAACGTAATAATCGTCTCAAACTCAGGGTAGAACAAGTAATGTCTTAATTCTACGAAGTTTCAAATTTATAAATCATTCATTTGCGTTGCATTTCCAAAATCATTTCTGCCTAATTTAACCCCTGTTTTCGATTAATTTCACGTTGCTAGGCAACCAAAGACCTTTATGTTTCTATCTTATTTCTAGGTTCTATTTATCATTATATTTATTTAGACTGACAGACAAAAGAAACAAAAATAGACAATAATTCAATTTTATCCTATATTCATTTAAATTGTAAATAAATATATTTTCAGATATTTTTCATATTGTTTGGGCATGTTACAATTATTTTAATAAGTTTTTTTTTAATAATAATTAAATAGTTATTGTTTATAAAAGCGACACCTAGTTTTGCTCAATGAAACTAACCTTGTAAGTTTTCATGTATGGCGAGTTTGTCATTGACCGCTGTTATATTATGTTAGTAGGAAACTTTAAACCTAGATGGCAGTTATTTAAAAATAAATATTTTCTCGTGTAAATGATCTGATAAATATTATTATTTTATTATCTTCGTAATTCTAAAATTAAAAAAAAAAACACCTTATTTTCGAAGACACCCTTCGTTAAGCCACAGGCAGCATCGGAGTAGTTGGCGTTGGCATATCGATCAACGTTCAATTTCGCGGTCATTTAGAGGAAAAGGCTAAATTAGCCTCCAAGAAGCTTGGTGTTCTCAGCAGGCATGACGGTACTTCACTCCGGTCCATCACTTGCAACTATATAAAGCGCAAATTTGGCCCCACATGGA
This sequence comes from Pieris macdunnoughi, assembly GCA_905332375.1. Lineage (NCBI taxonomy): Eukaryota > Metazoa > Arthropoda > Insecta > Lepidoptera > Pieridae > Pieris > Pieris macdunnoughi. The sequence continues at coordinate 2,847,347 of CAJOBZ010000025.1, forward strand.
GTACTGTTCTCACCTCTGGGTGGGTGCTCCCCGAGCGGTTTGAAGCGTCGACCAATACCTTTCCGAGCAGCTTCACCCCTTGGCGTTGCGTAGAGATGTGGGGTCTCTCTGTATCTTCTAACGCATTTACAACGGAGAGTGTTCAGATGAGTTGTTCGGATTAATACCTGCAGCTGAGTTTCATAATCGGACGTCAAGGCAGAATACGAAATTCCATACATATCACCTCGACGTTTGTCCACAAATGAGCGTTATTAAGGTTTTTCCGCGCACCACCACTATGTGATACCAGCTACCCACTGAGGTATTTCCGAACCAATACAACTAAGGGTTCTTTAATAAAAGAGCGTACCAATGCTTAAAATGCCAGCAACGCACTCGCGAGCCCATTGGCATTGAGAGTGTCCATAGTCGGCGGTATCACTTAACATCAGATGAGCCTCCTGCACGTTTGCCCCCGGTTCTATAATAGTAGTTTATGCAACTGTCATATAATAGAGGGTATTAAAACATGAGTGTAGTTTTTTCAAAATAAGATTACACGAGTGTTTTAATACCTAATTATATGCAGTTGCATACACTACTTTATTTAATCTCATGGCTATAGGTTTCCAAGTCATAAAGTTTTGGTAACGTCATGTGTCGTACGCTTTTCTTGATTTTTCTGGCAAAAGCCTATTCGTCTGTTTCTAGAATGTCAGGTGGAGTTAAATTTTCATCAGTATCGTCGGTGTTGCTTGACATTTTTACTAAAGTTTTATCCAACAAAATATTAATCAAATTCGTATGTACGAAATAGCGCCAAAATGGAAAAAGTCTGTTATTGGTTTATTGGCTCGGAACCTGCGTGTTGCGCGCAGCGCGCTCACCACAGATTATGTGTACTTAAATTGTATTGAAACCTCCTTGGTCGGGACTCGTGACACATTGTACTTTAATAATTAAAAAAATATTTTTAAAAAATTGTTTTGTTAGGGGAATAATGCTCTAATTTACTTTATATAATCTCATTCGGTAATATTAAAATATATCGAGTGAAACAATTAATTTTAAAATTTAAATTCAGTCAACTTTTACCAATAAAAATATTTTTAAATAAATAAGTAGGTGAGGTTAGTTTTAAATAGAGGTATAGTTTTAAATTGGAATCCTTATAAACAAACTATTTATTTATTTAGGAAACACAACAGATACTTCTCTATAAAATAAAAAGGAAAAAAAACACATTAAATTAACACAGTAGATAGAAATAAGATACAAAGCAAAACATGATAGCTTAGGACAATATTAGTTGTTTTAACGTATTCTTAAGTGACTAGTAATAACTATTTATAAAAAATGAGAAACTATAATCTCAATATCGTAAAGCTCAAACTCTGTTAGAAATGGCTTTTTTCACCTGGCAATATTCCAAGCGTTGAACTCAAAGCGCCAAATAAAAATTAATTATCACCCCTTTTCGCTTCGTTCATTGTACTCCGATGAAATATAAAGCGAGTTTACAAGCTATTGTGGCGTCAATTGAGTTTTTTAAAAGCTAATACACTCAAATGTGGAGTTTTAAATACAGTGTAAACTCTTTATAACGAATTTCAAGGGACCGAGCATTTTTATTCGTTATAGAGAGGTTTCGTTATAGGGCGGGGAGAATTAATGTATGGATAGTTTAACGTTATAACGAAAGACGTTATAAAGGGCTTACACTGTATATGGAATTGGATATCATACGTTTTGTAAATGAAAAGTTGCGGGATAAAAACACCAACACGTTTTTGAAATATGGATTTTATTTAATTATATTATTAAAAACATAGAAGATGGATAAATTAAACGAAATGTATATGTTCAATTTATTAAAATAGGTAACGTAATTAATGTATGTTTTATGGACGTCAATAAATTGTGAATCTTAATTTGCTACCACTTCTTAAATCAAGAGCGAACGGACAGAAAAAGTGTCAAGAAACTCTCCGTCATTCTTTTTAATTGCCAAGTTTTTTTAAACAGTCATTACATCCTACATCAACCTTTACAACCATTTTTGGGTCTTCAGGAAACATCACTTTGTGACAGCTGCCCACTGAAGTATTTCGATAGGCCGGCAACGCACTTGCGAGCCTTCTGGCAATGTGAGTGTCCATGGGCGGCGGTATCACAACATCAGATGAGCCTTCTGCCCGTTTGCCTATTACATAAAAAAGGCGTGACTATTTATGTGATTATTTGGGATTGGCATTAGTTGTTGCTTGGTCATCTGCCCGTTTCAAACTCATGACCTCAGAGTTTAGAATTGAACTATTAAGCGTTAAGCAAACTTGTTCATTTGTTATTGTCTATGAACTTGACTAGATTTCTAATATAATAAGATAAAACAATTAAATATAATAACTTTTTTGTGACTTTTAAAACAAATCATTGACGCTGCAATCTTTTAAGGTCTGGGCCTGAGATTGTATCTATCTACGTCCTCAGGCATGAGAATCGCATGTCTGAGACACTAGGCCTACTGCTCATACATACATTTACAAATTAATTATTTATTTATACTTTTATATATTTATTTTATTGTTTATTTATTTATTTCGTACTTCTACAGCTAACTTAAATTATATATCAAAAAACGATTATACCAAAGATAAAGCCAAAGATGGAATATAGAATATATACAAAAAGGTGCAAAAATTTACGAAACTTAGAAAGGAAAAAATCAATAAATATTATTAAATATCTAATTCGGGTGTGTTGTGTGATGGTATGTAAGTTAGGATATGTAGCAAGTTGATGCAAGTTGTTTAGCGCTATAGATATATAATGTTCCTTTTAAGAATATTCCCAGATAGCTTTTGTTTTTGTTCTTATAAATTGCAATTAATATCCCGACAATTTTACATTAATCATTGCCAAGTTTTTCAATTTATAATGGTAATAAATATGTAATTTATTAATTTAGTTCCAACATTATACATTTTTAATGCTAAAATATTATACATGTGTTTATTAGTAAAATAAATTGTAGTTTACGAATAAAAATATGTATTAATTTAGTTATAACAATTTGTTGATCCTGAAGAGTCGCTTTGTTAGCGCCAGTCTCAAGTTAGCCAAACATTTTAGTAAGTGAACTACAGTTGTGTATGGATAGAAGAAAACCGTCTACCGTCATAAGTCACTGTCTTGTAATATATTTATTATATAATGGGGCCACTTAAATTTTAGATATTTTAATATAATTTTATCTGATTACCAAAACACAATTCATATCAATTTCAAAAATGTTATTGAAGAATATTTTATCTCAAAAATGTATGAATTTTGTTTGACTATTTAAAATTTATTATATCTGATCTTGCGATTTTTCCTTCCCTCTACAATGTTATAAATTTCACCAGAATTACAAAGTTTAGTTATAAAATAAATCAGTGGCGCTACAACCTTTTAGGCCTGGGCCTCAGATTCCTGAATCTGTTTCAAGATTATTTTTCAATCTAATAGTCAAGTAGGTGAACCGCCTCCTGTGCCTGATACACGCCGTCGACTTTTTGGGTCTAAGACATGTAGGTTTCCTCACGGTGTTTTCCTTCACAATTCCAGCGAATGTTAAATGCGCACATAGACAGGAAGTCCATTGGTGCACATCCGGGAATCGAATCTACGACCTCAGGGATGAGGGTCGCACGCTGAAGCTACTCTGAAACTGTAAGTCTAAAAACATAGAGGCCACTGTTTTTTTAAGACAGGACAATTCTAAAATTATATTATTATATTAAGCGGTTGAGTTTTTAATGCAAAGATAATTAGACACAAAATAAATAAATTGATCTACTATAAAATAGTTCCGAACTATTTATGGTTGACGGTACAGTACCGTGTTTAGTTCTGTTAATTACAGTTGAGTGAAGCCGAATCTGTGGTGAGCACGCTCCCAACCCAGACCAATACCGACTTTCCTCATTACTGACTGATTGATCAGTGGCCATGTTCTACCTTCTGTCATTCGGTATAGGCTTAGAAGCTAGCTATTTACTGCTTTATAGGTATTTTTTCAATAACCACTTCTATTTATTTTCTTTAAGTATCTTCCTATTCATACGAATTATTTCTACCACAAATTATAGAAACTGCATGACAGTCTCGCATACAATTTTGGTAAAAAAATCTGATATAAAGGTTTTTTTTATTAGACCTAAGAAGTACATATAAAAAATTGTACGAGCGAGCATAGTACACATGTTAGAAGTGAAACTTCTTTGGCAAACTAATTTAAAGTCTTGTTCATATTTATACAAATCTAAAAGTGTAGATTTCCGAAACATAGAGGGAGGGAAAAAGGAAGATTTGTTAGGAATTTAATGGTCATTAAAATATTAAGAGAGTATTAAATTTTTTTAAATTTATTTCTTCGGTAAAAAAACACGTGGCATTTTAATTTAAAATTCGTCATTTAAGATTTCAATAAATTATTTTGCATAAAATAAAAAAAACTCTCAATCGGTCTCAATCGGTCTCTCCCTTTTCTTCGACATGCTGCACATCTTCGCGACGCTAATATTATTATTATTGCGTTTCATCCGTAAAAATTTTCAATCCGTAAAAAAAACCGACATGTCTTAGACCCAAAAAGTCGCCGACGTGCGTCAGGCACTGGAGGCTGATAACCTACTTGCCTATTAGATTTAAAAATGATCATGAAACAGATTCAGAAATCTGAGGCCAAGACCTAAACAGGTTGTAGCGCCACTGATTTCTTTTACATAAAAATTAGTAACCTCAATAAAGACACGTAACTCAGTGTTAAACAAACAATCAAGTTCCGATGAACCCATGATTGATGTTTCTATAGAAAGCACTAAGCAATAACATCCCATATTTACGTAGAATAAAAAATGCCTCGTAGCTTAGTATTTTTATTATTGAAATCCGAGCGTTAGAAAAATAGTTTCCTTACAAACCAAATGCAAGTGTTCAGATTAGAACTCACGTTGTATATTAAAATTCTTTTAGCGAAGAGGAGCGACATCTAGTGACATTTCTAAAATGAAATCACGACATTCCTTTCAAGACGAGCTACGAATGTTAATAATAAAATATCTTTTTAGGGAAACATTCTAAGCTAAACGGAGTTATACCTTTCCCTTGCTGCTTTCCTTATTTGTATTAGTGGAAACCATGTTTTATTTTTAAAGTCTTGTAATCGAGTAAAGCGTTTTGGTTAACCGGGCATTGAACGTTTATTTAACTGGACATGGCTATAAGCTCGTGGTGATTTAAAGATTTTGGGTGTTATCTTAAAATAATATTAATTTATAGTTCTTCGTTGCGTGTGTCTCTTATATACCGATTTTGATGAAATTTTTGTGTGTTCAAGTGGATTAGATAATGGTTAAGATTAACTAATAATTAGATTTTGTTTGTTTAAGACACGTGTACTGGACCACGTCTTACGCCTTATCTATTGGCAATTTTCGAGTTTGACAGTTCGCACATTTGACAGTTCAAGAGTTTTATGCATAAGCTATGGCCCCGGGAAATATATACTTGTTATTAGTTATAGATTCCGGTTCGAATTGAATATTCATAGCTAAAACAGAACTATATTTATATTAGCGCTACCAGAAAATACCATAAATTTCATGTAAAAAGATTCAATTTGGTTAATAAGGGTTTCCTTTTGGGACGAAGTTACGTGGGTAACACTGAAAATGTTTAGAACTGGCCAGTTAGAAACATTGCTAATGAAAACTTTTTTTGAATTTCAATTTTAGAACTCTTTGGTAATCTAATGTAGTATATTGCATTCATTTGTCATTTGTTTTTGTGAATTGGCGGCAAATATAAAACCCCGGGAAATATATATTTGTTGTTAGTCATAGACTCCGGTTCGAATTGAATATTCATAGCTAAAACAGAACCACGTCTGTTAGTAAACTAAAGCTAGTATAAAACTAATAACTAATATAACTGATATCACCGTAAACTATACAATTATAATCATTTGCAACTATTGAGGGTTATTAAAACGCAAGTGCCGTCTTAATAAACTAATGTACCTAATACTTATGATCTACAGTATCTAACACTATTTTATCTAATTCACATTAAATTTAAAAACGCATTAAGCAACCAAAACGAGCGCAGTCATAACTAAAATTGTTATTTTTAATAGACTATACAATTATCGTCTTGGATGCCACATTAAAAACTCCTTGGTCAAAACTTCATTCATGCAAAACTTTTTTAATATCGTATGCTTAGATGAGCGCAATACATTTTGATGTTCTTTATTTAAATATTACAATGCATTAAACTTCTTTATTGTTACTATTGTTACTAACTTACTTATCAATCAATGGACTGTATTTGTCTGATTAGTAAAATTATTATTATTATTATTGTTATTGCAATTCGACGGAGACATCAGCTCGTACTATAAACGTATAGAAGCCAAATCCACACGTCGTCTAAACGCACCTGCACAAAATAGATACAGCTCTGAGAAAAATTGGAAAATAGTACCGCCGAGCTGTCACGTGTTACATTTATTCACCATTTCAGTTTTGAATTTATTCTTGGATTTGAACAAATGTCATTGCGGTAACCATAATTCATGGGATAATGGGACTTTTGGTGTATTTTATAGCCGCGACTTCAACGTTGAATTAGGATACATAAATCTTTTTCTTTATATGTATATGTCATTTTTTATGTTTAAACCAATATTACACAACGTATGTTACAACCTTTTTAGGTTTGGACCTCAAACTTCTGCATCTGTTTCATGATAATTTGTCAATCTAATAGGCAAGTAGGTGATCAGCCCTCTGTGCTTGACATACGCCGTCGACTTTTTGGGACTAAGGCTAGCCGGATTCTTCACGATATTTTCCTTCACCGTTCGAGCGAATATTAAATGCGCACACACAAAGAAAGTCCATTGGTGAACAGCCGAGGATCGAATTTACGACCTCAGGGATGACACTGCTCTTTTAGTTATTTATAAATATTTTCTATAGATTGAGCTAAATATTATTACATTAATAAAGACGGATCTTAGGCGTGCTGCAAGTAATTTTAATATGATACGAAATAATATGACAGAACTTGCTCTAATGATTTGCCCATCTTAATTATTACGTTGCTAAAATTACACGTTCGGCCCAGAAATCCCCAATACGACTTTTCCGCTTAGTGTTTTATATTAATGTGATATCAAAGCCCAGGCATGTGTACTAATTATAATCTTCTCGTTATAAGAACAGAGAATTAATTTGATTTATTTATTTATTTATAAAGGAAACTAAACAGATACATCTCTATACAGAAAAAATAAAATAAATGTAAAACATAAAATAAATAGACACATTGGACATATCCACAATCAAAGTTTCACTGATAAAAAATACAATACAAAGTAAAACAAGACAAAACATGACAGCACAAAATTTAACACTAAACTAGCTATAAAACACTAACTATAAAAAAAAACAAGGAAGATACAAGGCTTAAGACATTAAGAGTTTTAACTTATTTTTAAATGAAGCAGTAGAGGAGTGCGAAAAAGGGAATAATTATAATAGTTGAAATGAATAATGAATTGTGGTCGCAATACTAAACTGTTTTACATGACCCGACTTCAGGAGGAATTGGTTTCGATTTTATAATATTATTTCAAACACTATTGGTAAACGAAGTTCTTATCACGCGTAATGTTAAATTTATACTAGACGTAGCGGAAATCCTACAAGGACGAAGTTGTCTATCAATCACTTTTATGATAAATTGACATTGTAAATACTGCGGTATAATCTCCGGGCAACGAAGTTCGCCCGCCAAGTCGAGCCAAGAACTTGCATGGGTGACCGCCTACAATACCTCTGAAGCTGGCATTCTTGTAGGGTTCAGAATGAAACTTATTTTGGAAGCACTCCTAAATTACGTTTTGATGCGAACGGGGAGTTAAATCAAGCGTTGCAATAGTTTTTCGACTTACACCACATAATAGTACCTAAAGGTGTAACGACACTTTGTCACGAAACGTTGTTACATTTTATATTTTCGGTACTTGAACTAACGTTAACGTCGAGTTACCAATGGCAAGGTCAATAATCTCCAAAAAATGCGTTACGTAATACTTGAACGCTCCCTCAGGCGATTTTGGACCCCCTAAAGAAGTTTCGTTGGGGATAAAATTACAAGCCTGAGTGATTTACCAAGCAGCAGCAACGCTTTATAATTCAAATTTCATTCAATTTGAACCAGTAGTTCAATAATTATGACTAGTTAAATTTCTTCTTCTTCTTTCTTTGTCTCTCACTCACCGACTGACCGATCATAATTTTTTTTTCTTAACAATCTAACTTAATATGTATTCTTGTGAGATACAGTTTCCATGCCCAAGTCAAGTATTTATTTAAAACAAAAGATTTGTAATATTGATATGGTCACTATAAGATGTTGTTAGGTTAGCTAATTACGTAATAACTTAAGAAAGAAGGTCCCTTAAGTTGGACTATTACATGGATCTCACAACTTTTTACGGTAGAAGAACTGCGATCACTTGTTTTTTTCACAAGTTACGTTTTTGATGGCATAATATCATACGAGAGAGAATATAACATAACTCCAGCCTTAAAACAATGCCTGATTTCAGATCTTTCATCTCGAGCTTAAAGCTGAGCTCAAAATAAGCTTCTATCCGTGTAAGCGATAAAATACCGGGCCGAAATTGGGTGAGTGCCACTACACTGAATGTTGCACGTTGAATATGTTCTGTATTTAGTACACGGCTTGGGAAACAATAAATTGTTAGTGAAATCGAAGTCACTGCGATGCAACGGGCTACGTGGACTGCGGAGCAGGACTGCGCACTACCTTTTGCTTCGCGATTTTATTTTTATACGTAACACTTTGTTTTATGCCTGGGCTGCTTAGCCTTTAGGCCCATACAAGCGATGTCTTTCCGATAATAAGGAAAAACAATAAATAAAAATATGGTTAAGTTCTAGAAGTAAGAAACTACATAATGTGCCAATACTGGCCAATTTATATGTAAAAATCAAAATTTCGTAAGAAAAGAATCAATCCAGAATGATTCAAGTAACATACCAATAAATTGATGACGATCTTCAAATTAATAAAACCTCTTTCTTGTAATATTCATTGAAGTTGAGAAAAAAATTATTATCATCGTGGCTTGATTCTTTTCTTACAAAATTTTGATTTTAACAAAAGGAAAGTTATGATTACTGTAACTTATTTTAAAATTGCTTTACGCGAATTGCTGAAACGAATTATTTTAAAACTTTTTTAATATTTTCTGCAACTAAAATAATTGATTCATTCTTTATCATTAAATAACACTTTTTGATATGACTGATGCGATAAGGGCCGGTAAAATTATACCCCAACTTAAAGAAATTGTTCCCAAACTTACGTGTCTCGGTGGCTAATTGTGAGTCGTTCAACTATCTAGAGGACTTGGCACCGGTATCAAGAGTAGACAATAAAGATGTTCGGTCAAAAGAAGACCTGGTTCGGTAAGAAAACGATGTACAGAACCAAGAAATGACCAGATGATGGTTTGTGGTGATTCATACAATAAGTGTATTGTCAAGAGAGTTACGTTAAGGCAGAAAAATTAATATTTTTTTTTTGAGGAAATGCTGCCAGCGTTAAAGGTACACTGCCACAGGGACCAAACTTTTTAAATTTGTTTTGATTTTCATTTTATTTATTTTTAATTATTTTAATTATTACTTTATAGGTTAAGAAAATTGTAAATACTGTATTTTAAGGTTAGTAGTTTATTAAATTAATTATAATATATATATATATATTTTATATTTATATAATTTTTTATATATGTATGCCAATAAGAAACTGAAATATTTGTTTATAATAAATATTTTTTTTATCTTATCGTCTAGATGGTTCAAGTACGAATTCTAGTATGTTCAATTACTGAGACATAGCTTTAGTTGGCGAAAGCCCTAAAGTCCACAGGTCAGCGTTAAATCATAGTCGAATCTGGGGCTTACAGGCAGCTTCGTATGATGCATTTTCATGCTGCCTCCATTATATTAAACGACCCAACACTAGAATATCACTTACAAGGATTGAAGTTTCTTATACGCTTATAATTACGAGAAAGTAATAGTTATTAAAAATTTCTAACGATCACTAACTATCAAACATTACCTGTCCAGATCGTATCCCTAACTTTCGTACTAACTGACGTGAGACTGATCTTAAATTAAATTATGTTATCCATGTGCGCACTTTTTATTTTTGGTTTATTTGCCAAGATAGTGGTACAATTAGATCGAAAAACAAGAAAAATCCGCACCAATCAGCCATATATATGCAAATGTCATATAAATTTTTTGCTATGTCATATAATAAGAATATTAACATAATGTCATAATAAGAAGTTAAGTCATTTATAATTGTTAAACTTATGGTCTAAATACTCGCTCACGCTATAAAAGACCTTGACTTTAAAAACCCAATCACCTTCCCCTTGAAAACATTACATGACAGCGATCTATAACTTCTAGGAAGGTGATTAAATATTCTTATAGCCATGGCGTAACAATTTTTGGAATATAGCGCGGTACATTATTTTCTTTTCTCAAAGTGGTTACCTGGAAGAGATCGCTCGAAAGTGATAAGGCCGCCAGTTGCCCTCCTTTTCATTTAATTATGTTAAATTTTAATATTGTAATGCAACGAAGTGTTAATAAATAAATATCTAATAGTCGCGTTTCGGGATTAAAAATTACTTTTTTATGCTTAAGAAATTCTTTACTGGTCTGGTTTAAATGGTCCTATTGAATTGACCCGTACTAAAAACAATTATAATAATTGATTCTTTAAGAATCCCTCCCCTGTATACGAAAAGATATTCATAATTGTTCCATGTGCCTCGTACGAACACGAATTATCTGCGTAATTCGCCAATTTTTCGGGTTTTACCTAACTATAACATGAGTTATGAAGATGTTGACATTTTCCACCTTATCAAAGGGGGTGTGAGGAAATAATTTGAGAAGCGGGAAGACTTTATTCAGTAGTAGTAACAATTTAGTTTTTTCTTTAAAATATTAAGTTGTCGTTTGTTTAATGTTATAGTTTTCTTTTTTTAATGTGTAGCTGTAAGATTACTTATAAAAATAAATAAATAATTTTATGTTTTGAGCTATGTAGCATTGCTATATTTCATGTCTTTCTAGTTTGATTCCTAACATTAATTAAACAATATGTAGGGTGAAGATTTCATTTCTCAAACTTATTCTATTACAAGTCATGTAATAGAATATATTTCATTAATAACATTTAATTTATTCAAATGTTGGAAAAAGAAGCATTTATTCAAAAAGTCAGCATTTTTTAGATATTATCTCAGTAATCTGCACAAAAAAAAATTGGGGGGGGGGTGTGAGGTGTACACGGAGGAAGTGAAACTTCTTTATGATCTTATTTTTCAAAAATATAATGCAACTTTACAGAAATCGTTAAATTAGATAAAGTTTAACAAAAGGCTTTTATTATCATAGACATGATACAAATATTTCATTTTACCTTATTATAAAATTATTATAGAATTTCATTAATTTAATAAATATTATATATTAAAAATACATTTCTACAAAATTTCTCCCATATATAAAAATATTCAAATAAAAATTTATTAAAAAAATCGTAAAAATTATAAAAAAATAAATAAATATAATTTTTTTACATTTAAAATTTGTAGGATTTTGATTCGTGTTTCAGGTCAGAGAGCCCATTAGAACAACGGAATAGATAAATAACGTTGAAGTATTTGCTGAACCAAATACAACTAAAACTGATCATTATCAATTGGAACAGACGTAGGCGTACATTTGGTAAACTCAGTATTGTATTAACCACGGAATAGATTAAACAATGGAACTCATATTATTGATTTGAACCAGTGCTGCAGCTTGTTTTCTATCATTAAATTATTAAACAAAATACACGAAACATATATGTATGTTTAATTGCGTTGGCATGCTTAATTCAGGAACGATATCGATAACGATATGTATTAAAGAAAAGCTATGTAAAAAGGCTTACTATAAAGTCAACGATTATCTAGTTGATAAAAGGGCCTGGGACTAGTGCTAGACAGGCTACTTCTAATTAATTTGCGATATTTGTTTTAAATAAGTGTTGTTTGATGATTTGCTGTTTTAAAAGAGTACCGAGAGTTTTTTACGCCGGCTTTTTCTCTCGGCCTACACCCTCTGTCTTCTTTGCCGATGAGTAGGGATGCCTACAAATTCAAATTTAATGACGTGGAATAAGTGATACATGTATCTTATGTTCCATAATAAACATATTTTTTTTTTTATTTTTATCCTACCCGCCATTCTTGTTTATTCCTCGCAACGATGACGCTTACACATTCTTGTCATATCGGAGTCATCGTGTCGTGTACATATAGCTCTATCTGTACACGACACTCGAAACATGAAGGCAGACAATCAAAGGTTTGAATGTAAAGTGTTTGAAATATTTCCCAACCCACTCAACTTAGGGTCCGTCAAGAAAAGAGCGTACCAATTCTTAAAAAATAACACACGAAACTAAAAACAAACATAAGAAATTAATTCGGAAAAACAAAATTACATAATAATAAAAAAATACAAAATAATAACTAACCGCTATAGGCACTAACAAATAATAGAACTTTTGTCAGTTCACTCAACGGACAATAAGAAAGGTCCGTTAAAATATGCCGAATCATATGTGTCCTATGGTGCAGGTGACCCTCCTACCCCTTTTGTTATATAAAAAAAGTAAACCTAATGAGGAAACGAAAGTGTTTCAATTGTGATTGGTAAACAGCATCGCTTGTCCAATAGTTGATATCAATTCCGTTTGGCCAATCATGATAAAACTTATGGCTTTACGTTTCGTCTTTTGTTTTTATTCTCAATTCCTCTTTTACGAACATATATTGCGAGGCAAGTGATGATCTAACTAAACTGAAATACTGGCCAGTTTACACGACTTCAGACGTTGATATTTCCTTCATTTTGTATCAAAATTTAAATTGAATAATCCGAAACATTTTAACCTACACCTAAGCTGGACCTAAACTGCATCGTTTAAAAACTTTTGCTAGGTTAGAGAATACTTCTAAAGCAGTAAGTGATTTGAAGTGCGCTGGCTATTTGGCAAAATCGAGATAAATTGAATGTATCACACTTAATCCCGATGCAGAAACACAAATCACACGGTGTTGCTAGTGCTATTTCAAAAACATGCATCGATATTCTCCCGGAATACCGATAAATAACACATGTGTTGCCAGTTTCGTGCAACGCATACTGGCTTTGATTGGGGATATGTGAATTTTTAGATGTCACTTGTAATGTCTCTTAGGGGCTGTCGATTAATCACGTGAGGTTAGATAGGGGGCGGGGAGGGGTTCGGCAAAAATCACGAAATATCACAAGGTGGAGCGGGGGTATTGTAGGATATGTACTTATTTTTCGTCAAACGCGTGATTTCTAAACCGAAAAGCGGCAGTACTTAAAAATAATGTTATAAAAATGTAAGATTCTTTGTAGGTACTAAAAATATCTCAAACCTCACCACGTATGGGGGAGGGAGGGGTTAAAAAATGTTAAAAAAACATCACGTGATTATTGGACAGCCCCTTACATTAAAAAAAAAACGAAATCTGACAAAAGTATGATATAGAAACTTTATTTTCTTCTTCTTTTAGTGCCTCTCGATTACTGGAGGTTGGCCTTCAGTCTCTTGAAGCGTGTCTTGTCCTGTGCCAACTGCAGCAACTCTTCCGGCGTTGCAATACCTACCCGTCCACTCCCTAACGTTGCGAAGCCATGATTTCTTCCTTCTAACAACACGTCGTTTACCCTGGATTTTACCCATTATAATTAATTTAAGTAACAGTACCTAAAATAATAATCCAGTGGCGCCACAACAAGAACACATAGGCCGTCGTTAACATCCATTTCTTTGATTTTTTTTCTGTCTCTGACATACATCGTAGATTTTTAACACACGCCTGTTTCTCACGATGTTTAGATGCAGCACCTGTCAATTGCGCACAGAAAGTAAAATCCATTGCACAGCCGTGATTCGAACGATTAAGGGTCGGGAGTCCTCAGGGTTGGGAGTCGCAGGTTTAAACTACTGCACTTTCATTTCATTAGGAATACCATTCAAGAATCTCAAATTGCATTTACAATAATCAATTTATTTCACAAGTTAATCTCTGTTTAAAAAATGGCATTTTAAGTAATTAAGTACTTGTTTAAGTAAGCAAGAAATTCGAGGTTAAATACGTTTCAGATCTTAATTGAATTGGTAATGTTGGCCTGATCAATATTTACGTCTGCCTTTAAATAGAATTAATGTTAGTTAGCTATACATCTAATTTTCCACAACGCAGCGTTTTTAAGGCAGTTTTTGCTACGCACCACTACTATGTGGAACCAGCTGCCCACTGACGTATTTCCCACAAAAAATCGACTTAGTTACCTTCATAAAAGAACGTACCAATTCTTAAAAAGCCGGCAGCGGCATCACTTAACACCAGATGAGTCTCCTGTTTGCCCTCTGTTCTATACAAAAAAATAGAATAGGAAGCAGACGGACTTGACTTAGATGATGTTAAGCGATACGCCGCCCATAGCCACTGCAAGTGCGTTGCCGGCCATTTAATAATTGAAACGCTCTTTTTCTGAAGTCGAAGACCCTCAGTCGAATTGTTTAGGAAATACTTCACTGTAGCTGCTTCATAATTTTTGAAGTTATACTTCTTTAGGCGCGTAATGAAAAATTGATGAGAGTGAAATTTTACGATGCGCGCGCACCGTTACACAAAATTATCGGTATGAAGTTGCCCACGGAAGATGCTACGGCATTGGGCATAATTTAAAAACAACATTCGAATAATAATATAATTTAAGTTACACTTAATGTAAGAGAATAATAATAAATATTTATTTATTTTATTTTTCAAATGTAAAGTAAACTTTATTGACTATAATGACTCCTTGTCCAGTCTTTGACTATTTAATTGTAATTAATTATTTGCATGCAATCAAAAACTATTTTTAATAATGCCAAAGAAGTATAACTTCTTACGCGCGTACATAAGTACACGCACCCTTTTTTATATAGTTGTCAACATTAAAATTAAATAACCTGAATAAATATATTATGTATATTCGTATGAATAAAAAGCAGTAAAAACTCGTATATTTGCAAAGAACAGAAGATAAATAAGTATTTGATTGTGCGAAGCGAATGTTGCCATTATTAAAATTTACCGAGGCATGTGTTCGCGATATTGTTTGCAAATGTACCTGGGTGATATTAACATAATTCCGGCGTCGTCAGAGACATAATAATTTATTTATGTCGAGTTCGATACAGTTGCTGTTTTATTATATATTTACTAGCTGACCTGCCAAACGTCGTTTTGCCATGTATATCATTTATAATAAAAAATAGGGGTTGATCGTAGAGGGGTGAAAATTAGGGGTTGTGTGTATTTTTTAATGCTGTATCATAAAAAAAAATATCTTAAAATAAAATAATAATTTAGGAGTGGACTACCCTTAACATTTAGGGGGATGAAAATGATAGATGTTGTCCGTTTCTCAGACATACCCAATATGCAAACAAAATTTCATGAGAATCGGTCAAGCCGTTTTGGAGGAGTTTAACTACAAACACCGCGACACGAGAATTGTATATATTAGATTACGTAGTATCACGTCACTTGTACTTCAGTAAAACAACACCATTCTAAGCACATATAACGTAGATTATGTTGGTTTAAATAATTTAATACTTTGCAGCATCTAACAAAGTTAAAATAAACATTATCGGATAAGTATTTTTTTCGAGGATTAAAGTAAAGAAAATTTGTTGATTTTTTTTACAGTTTTTATAGTTATTTGTAATATCATTGTTTTTTGTAATTGATTTCGCTGGTCGCGTCCGCGTGTTGTAGGGACGGCACCGCTTTTCTTATATTTGCATGTACGTCAATTTATTTGTGTTTGTCCTAATTTTATGGTCCAAATAAAACAAATGCCCATTTTTAGGTTTTTAGTAAGAGAAGCACCATACCATTTTTTTATTCAAAAAATTAACCAAAGGTATCCTTTTAAATATTAATATAGAAATAGTTTTTCTCACATCATATTTTAACACTTCGCTGCATATTATGCATTAAAAAAAGTGATCTGGAAATTTTCATAATGAGGTCGACAGTACAAGAGACCTGTTGTAGGCAATCTTAGTAAGGAAAAATTACCAATTTTAAATTATAATATTTTTACGGCCATTTTTAAACTTATAAACTAAGTCGATAATCTATGGCGATTGGTTTTTATATCCTCGCAATTAATATTCTACAATGTATGCAATTAATGTAAAATTTAAAGCTACAATTTAATTGTAGATGTTATCTCGGCAGTTCATAAATGTATAATTATTTCAATTAGCCAACGATAATTAATTAATAATTCAGGCTTATATTTTTTTCACTTTATATATATATAATTTGTTCAATGTAACTTATGTCAAGTATTTTCGAAGAGGATATTAATAATACATTTTTGTTCTTAACATCTGTGGTTTCATCATTGGTATTAACAAAGGCCGGCAACGCACTCGCGAGCCCTCTGGCATTGAGAGTGTCCATGGGCGGCAGTATCACTTAACATCAGATGAGCCTCCTGCCCGTTTGCCCCCAGTTCTATAAAACAAATAATAATAATAATAACTATTTGGGCTTAAAATGTTTGTAAAGTATCAAAGTAACGCATCCTTCCCCAATGCACTAAACCTACTGATTTGAACCATAACGTGACATTTTGAAGTAGGTCATCAACCTGAATCTTTACCAAAGGTTGTGGTACGGTGTCGTAAGACGAGAGTTTGTCTTTAGAGATGTAAAATGTAACACCATTTGAAAAACGAGTACATTTAGCACTAAGTCTTAACTCTGGGGGCCTCATAGCCTAGCGGTCTTATTAAGTGGCAGCTAGGTGAGGGGTACCGGGTTCGATTCCCGGTTCGAGGGCAAGTTTTAATTTAATTTAAATTTGTTCTCGGCCTTTGGGAGGGTTGTGCGGTACCGGGCGAGTGCCTTAAACCGTACATGGAGGACACGGTCGAATTTCTAAAGACAAGCACGAATGATAAAAAATCCTATACTTGACGCTGGCTAATGCACAAATCGTGCCAGAGCCATAAAAAAAAAGTCTTAACTCTCATTTCCTCAGTTTGTACACAGGCCCTCCTCCGTCCTTATCTAACTAAACTATAATTGGTGATTCTATTTAAAACTTGTATTCGGCAAAAATTTGAATTTGACCTCCTAAAGTAATATGTTAGTTTCTTGCTTGGCTAGGCATCGGTCACAGAACGTAGAAATATAAATTTAAATACACTTTCTCAATCAAAACGAGTATTTCCTGATATGAACGCACTCAATAACAAAGAAGTATAGATTAGCCTACATATCAAAATTGGATTTCGACCTTTTCTTTTAACGAAATTTGGAATAGTGGATTTCCGGATCGTTAACTAGAGAGAGCTTCACTTCCGGTCCCTTAAAGTGATTGAATAGCATTGATTTCAAATTGTAATGTCTTTGTTTGAATAGTTCCTAATCACAGAACTCGAGGTTATTATGTAGGTTATTGTGACCGAAGAGTTAGGAGGTTTTTTTTTTTTTAAGTAGATTAAGAGATTTAATAACAGAACTTGGACTTTCTTTTCAATAATTATATTAATATTTATTCAATAATTATATTAATATTACAAAGAGGAAAGATTTATATTTGTAAGGATTAATATCAAAAACTACTGGACCGATTTCAAAAAGTCTTTCAACATATAATTTATTTATTACCAAAAAGCATTTGTATATATTATTATGTACTCGTTATAAATAAAGCTATTCGTTGGCCTATATTTTTCTTATTGCATTTGAGTTGGTCGGATTAGCACTTGCAGTGAGTTTCATATCGAACGTCGAGGCAGAATACGAAATTCCAACCGTATCGCCTCGACGTCCGTCGTTCCACCACCACCACTATGTGGAACCAGCTGTCCGCTGAGGTATTTCCGAACCATTTCGACTTAGGTCCTTCAAGAAAAGAGCGTACCAATTCTTAAAAGTCCGCAACGCACTCTTGCATTAAGAGTATCCATGGCCGTTTGACTCCTCTTTGTATTTAAAAAACAATTGCTCGGTGATGAAAAGTGGCAGATTCTGAAGTGACTATTTACCTAACCTAATAATTAATTTATTATAAATAATTGTTTAAAACTAACTGTCTTGTAAACATCAACTATGTACTCTATATTTATGCGGGTATATATTGCATTATATAAATTGCCTCGTTTCTACTGAGACAGAACCATCTATTTCTCTGCAGTTGACAATAATAGGTTCCTGTCGACAGTTATATCCGTGTGTATGAAGTTTCTATTGTTTAGATACTATGATGTGATCGCATTTACACTTTAATAAATTATGTATATACCAAAGATATATCAAGGACAACGTCTGTGGGGTCCAGTAGTTATGTATATTATTCAAGGAGAGCTTTCTTAAAATGACGGCCACACACTCGTGAGCTTTCTGGCATTGTGTGATTCAAAGTGGCGTTTGAGTTTTGGATGAGCTTATAAGCTAAACAATAATGTTACACAGAAGGATAAACGCAAAGACGAAGTGTCTATTTGATACATTCATCGTTCCTTGCGTCCTTGTAGCTTGTTACATGGACAAATAATAAGTTTTTAAATTGTTACAATACAAGTTTTTTAATTGTTATAAATTATATAAAGCAAGTGATGACATTGATTTAACAGAATGTAACCTGGAGTCACTTTACTCATTGGTCTAGTGGTTACTACCCCTGACTGCGAATCCATGTGTCCCGGGTTCGATCCCCGGCTGAGACGAACATCGATGTGATGAGCATTTGGTGTTGTGCTTAGGTCTTGGGTGTTTAAATATGCATTTATATGTCTATCTATCTATAACATGTACGTATATCCGTTGCCTAGTACCCATAACACAAGCTTCACCAGCTTAGCATGGGACTAGGTCAATTGGTGTGAATTGTCTTAAAAAAAAAAAAAAAAACAGTTTAGAGCCTACTCGTTTGTCGATAGTTGAAAGTTGAACAAATTAAGTGAGTACTTTATATATAAAAAATTTTAGTGGCTATATGTGCGGATATAACGAATGAATACTAATGAGCAGTGTTGGTCTAGTAGCTTCAGCGTGCGACTCTCACACCTGAGGTCGTAGGTTCGATCCCCGGCTGTGCACCAATGGACTTTCTTTCTATGTGCGCATTTAACATTTGCTCGAACGGTGAAGGAAAACATCGTGAGGAAACCGACATGTCTTATGCCGGCCATACACACTACGGTCTACCGGAGAGGTAATCTGTGAGGTATGCCTGCGCAAGGTAGCATGGTAGCGTGTATGGGGACGTTCCGGTGTATCGGAGCGGTCTTCAGTTCTTTTGGCGATGGCATCGAATGTGGACGATGACACGCTGGCGTTGCTTTAATTTTGAAAAAAATAATGATATGAAAAACAAGCGAAGAAAGTGGTGTAAGCATTGGTAATTGAAAAGGAAAACATATAGTCATGTTAATTTATTAATTGAATTGAAATTTGACCAGAAGATTTTAAAAACTATCTTTGATTGGACGAGAAAACATACCTTAAATTACTTGAAATGGTTACTACTATAATAAAAAAAGAAGACACAGTTATGAGAAATAATATTTCTACGCACGAAAGATTATCAGTTACATTGAGCTTTCTCGCAACTGGCAGAAGTTATGAGGACCTAAAATTTTCAACAATTATTTCGCCTCAGGCACTTGGAAAAATTACTAAAATAATTTTTTTTTTATGATTACTATCTTAAAAACCTGCGCAGGCGACCGGAGTACACGCACACACGCACAGGTACACCGTACGGTGTCACTCGAAAGAATCGATTTTCAATCTTGCGCCGGTCGCCTGCGCAGGTTCAAAAACCTGTACAGGTCTATTCCCACATACATTCCGGTCTACCTGCGCAAGCATACCTGCACAGGTGGACCTCTCCGGTAGACCGTGTGTATGGCCGGCATTAGACTTAAGAAGTCGACGGCGTGTGTCAGGCACTGGAGGCTAATCAATAGATTTAAAAATGATCACGAAACAGATTCAGAAATCTGAAGCCAAGACCTAAAGAGGTTGTAGCGCCACTGATTTATTTTTATAACGAATGATTGCAATGTAAAATATGTAAATTTTGTAGAGATAATGTAATCAATGAAATTAATGGCAGGTAGAATTATAGGTCTTTGGTAAATTTTCTTCGTAAGAAAATGATCAGCCTTCTGTACCTGCCTAAAATCTTTGAGACATTTTCCCACTGTAGTTTCCTTCACCGTAGTAGCAATTGTTAATGTCACATCAAATCAATACATTTGTGCACAGTCAGGGTGCGACCGCACTACACGCCATCACCAGGCTAACACTTATTTTAAAGCTGTAAATGCATTTAATATAATTTCTGTTCTTGTGCCTGTTTTATATAGTAATATCATAAGAACTTCTTATTTATTTAAATTAAATTCTAGTTTCTACAATTCTAAACATAACAAACCGATTTTGTCAACAAAAGATTCAATAACGGTTCAGATATTATAAATGCATTTTCTAAGTAATTTTCATTTTTCCAAACACAAAAGCAAGAAGAAATCAACAATGGTCCAATATTTTGCCAGCGACTTCAATGAGATTTAACGAGGAAATATTTAGAAAAATAGGTTTTTTACGATACTAAATCAGGTAAATATTGTTTACGGTAATAGTTTATTTGGAAAGACTGTACCACTTGTACTTATTATGATTCAGATTGATTAATAATAAAAAAACTGCCCTTGTAAAAATAGCTCGTAAATGTCAAATTAATTATCATCATGCTCAGGTATTGATGAAATCATTACACGGCAATGATCTATCTAATATATTCTGTTGGTTTGTGTTAAACTCCTCCGAAACGGCTTACAGACTCATAAATTTTGTGTAATTTGTATGTCTGAGAATCGGAAACATGTCTTTTTCATCCCCTAAATGTTAAGGGTAGTCCGACCCCTAAATAATATTTTTTATTTTTAGATATTTTTCTGTTTTCATTTTTTTATGATACAGCGTTAAAAATACAGACATTCCCTAACTCTTTCACCCTCTACGATCAACCCCTATTTTTTATTATAAATGATATATATGGCAAAACGACGTTTGTCCGGTCAGCTAGTAACTTCTAAAAAGACAATTTTTTAAATACAACATGGTGCAACATGCCGGCCCTCTCAGCGTGGTTGGATCCCTTGCTAGATACAGGCAAGTGTTTTTATGTTTTTAATATTTATAGATACGTTTTACCGTCATTTTTAGTATATTTAACTTAACACGGATAAAATATTCTAATACACAATAATAATAATATAAATAGTATAAAAAGGTACAAATCGGATACCAAATTTAATGCCTACTAAAAACTACTAAAATGCTTAACTAATACTTAATACTTAATTAACGATTCTAGAACGAATATCAGCTTAGTTACAAGAGTTGTAGGAACTCACGTTCACTCCATCCTCGCCTATTATTGAATAGTTATATAATACAAGTACATGTTACATAATATGATGGCGAATAAAAAAACTTTACGTAGATTTTAAAACTCAATGTTTCCAGCCTGCAACCGTGCTCACAGACTCTGCTACGTCAAGTTGACAGATTTGACAACAGCCTTGCGATTCTGTAACTCACTTTTCGAACTCACACAGCGGTTTTCACAGCGGCGGTCGCGCTCAAATCAGTTACAGAATCGCAGGGCAGATGACAAGAGACATTTGTCGTCATCTATTACGTAATATTTACTTTAAATATAACAAACACATATTCGTACTCAATGGCTTGGTTAGACAATCCTTTCATTTACCAACTGTTATTTAATGAAGTTCAACTTAGAAGAGGCAATTAATCTAAGGGTGTTTCAATTTTAGAGGCAACATGGCCAAGTGAATATTTAATCTAAGGTATTTAATACCCGTTTAGTCCGGGCTATGTATCATTCGAGCTTAGCGTCTTGGCGGCCTTCCTTAATATTCAATTTAATTGTGAACAATGAGCTTACGCGCGCTATTTCGAAGATTGCCGAGACTTTACCGGAAGTTATTCGAATGTAATGGTTTCATTAAGGCTTTTGAGGCTTTTATCTTGTTGCTTAATGACTAATTAAAGCTTTAAAATAATTAACTCTAGATATATGCATATTTAAATCAAGTCTATTTGATTGTGTTTTTTACCCAGGTTTGATTATACGGTAACACAAATTTATATACACATGTGTAAGGACTGACCTTAGAAATGATGAATAAGTCTGCCATTTATTATTATTAAAAAACCTTAGTTTACTATAAAAAAAACTCGGAGTAATGTCCAATAACTGTTGAATATTTTATTTGGACGATGATTTTAAATTTTAACTGGTAAGCGGTAGAATCGTTTAAATATATGCTTTGGAACCTTTACGAGGTAAGGGAAAAACTTGAGTTTGAGTTGATAAAGTTTATTCAAAAGGCTTGGTTAAATATTTGAACGCTTAAATAAACCTGTTTCTAACGACCACGTCAGCAATGTAAACTAACGTTTATATATAGACGAGAAAAATCTCAGAATGCGTATTTTAGCAATTTGCTTTTCATTGAAGCTCTAGAAAATGTTAAAAAAATAAAGGTTCACGCTATTTAAAAAACTTCTTCATTTTACAGAAGTAGTTATTAGACTTATTATTGGATATTTAATTAAAAATTAATTATCCAATAATTTACCTTAACAAACAATATATCATAATAAATTAGTGGACTTAAAAAATCTAGCAGAATGTAATAAATGAATCATTCGTTCTCTGGGTCTCGGTGACTGAGGAGTCAAATAACAAATTTTCAGCTGATCTGCAAAAATCCAATTCAGTGGAGCATTTTAAGAATATAATACCAGCTTAATAATAATATCTCTAATTAGTAATCCGATCCGATGAAAAATAAATATTTTATATCCGATTAAAATTCTTATTATAAAATATATTTAAACATAATATTGAATGCTCAAGCAATAAACAGATTATATTTTAAGGACTTTCAAAATTATGGAAAGTCAAGTAAAAAGACTGGCCTAATTGCCTATTAAATTATTATGCTTGCCGGGTCAATCAGTTAAATTAAAAAATTGTTGATATCAAAAAATATTGATTGTTATTTTTCTTTAATTATGTACCTGACACATTTATTGGTTTTAAAATGTGCTCATAACAATTGCGTACATAAAACAAAAACTACGTTTTTACACAGGCGGGATTTGAATGTACGACCTCAGGTTTGAAAATCGGAATAGGTTAACACTACGGTACTACTCACTTATATGTAACTGGAATAGTACAAATTTCGTATGAAAGTAGATTAAATCAAGTATCAAAAGACACTATAAATACCCACGACCACGGATGAATACTTTTTGTGATCTGTCAGTAATAGATACCATAGCTAAAAGCTAATGTTTCACTTCCTTATTCATTTACCGTCTATAAATTGGCGTGTGGTAAAAGGAACTAATTTTGACAATTTTCGTGTAAACTTGGCAAAAAATAATGATTTTTGGTAATACACAGGCGCCGCCACTAGAACTCCAAGATATACTTGACCTGTATACGTGTGAACTCTCTTGTTACAAATAAATGAACGCTTAGAAACTTGCTACATTTTAAAAAGACCTGTTCTAGGATAATATTACAGATATTCTTGAAGTAAATTATGTAGATCTTCTGATATAGCAGATGATTAAAAACGCATTATCCGTGCATAGCGTGAGGGCGGCGCTGCATTAGTGCTATCACAAGGTCTCACGCTACGTTGTGTACTTCGTATTAGTTATTTTATCGGGTGACAATGAACGGACATTTAAGATCATTATTAACCTAATAAGTGGTTAGATTTAAATAAGTTTACCTTAGAAGCAATCTTAAAAAGTCTTTCAATAAATTTTCGAAATAGAGTTGCAACATCCAGATATAAGTATAAATATTATTACATAATTTATCGGTTATTTTTTTTTAATTTTGTGTGTATTTATTGATTATAACAAGGTGGAAATTGCCACTAGGGAGAAGAAAGAGGAGGCCGCTCTTTTACACGGTGGATTGACGAGCATAAAGAAGTTAGTGGAAAAGATTGGCAGAAAAATGCTCAAGATAGAAAGAGATGGAACCAGTTGGAGGAGGCCTATACCCTAAATAAGAGGTTCTTAAAAAAATGAATGACTGAATGATGGATGAATAAATACACACATTCAAAAGGCTAACTGTATGGCTCATATTATCAATCGCTTTGAACCTGCGACAGATATATACTAAATGTAGCTAAAATATACCTAGGTATTGTAGAAATAACACGCTTTGAATTATAACAAAAAAGACATGAAGGCTTTTTAAACTAATCAAATAAAGTGGCGCGAGCAATAGCTATTATGTAAAACCCCAAAAACCTCAGTTCAGCAAATTATATTTGTATCTAGTTTCTCTTCATGGATATTTTTTAAACTGTTCAGAGAATTAAATTAATATGTATGTTTAAAATTTTGTTAAAATATTTGTATGCACCTATTATCGAAGAATTTAGATGATCCAAGTGTAGAGAAAAATTTACTTCATGATTTATTGTAAATCGTAACTTATATTTCAAAAATCATAGAGAGTTATGACTTTTAAAACATAAAGTTCTCTATTGATCTGATATTTTATTTACACTTAATTACTTAAGATTCGGAAAAACAAAACACAATCCACCCTAAACAATGCTAAAAAAAATTTTACCTATAAAATCGTGTGTGATTAACTCTCTCACATTGTTATTGTCAGACATCACTTCAGACAGATATCTAACACATTTTAATTCGTGTCCATTTAAAAATAATAAAAGTATCAAAGTATCAAATAATCCTACACATCTGATCATACACATTAGTTTGTTTTTTGTTTAAACTTCTCTAAATGCTGAATTTGGTTTATTATATTGGTTTTTACGTTGGGGGGTTAATTATTTGCATTAATATATTTTTTGGCGAAAAGACGAAAGACCTCCACTTTTTGTGGGTTAGGAGCCACAAAAGATTTTAGTTTATATTTGTCAAATTTACGCGAATTAAATACATAAGTATACTCCCACTGGCAAATTATCGTCTATTATTTTTAATATTTAATTAATTTTTTTTTCTTTACAATAGTTCGAAACACTCTGGTCAAGTAAAACAACAGGAAACAACAGAAATGGCCTAGTGGGGACTAGCGTCTGTATAATATTTAGTCTCAACATTTGGATGTACCGCGCGCACATTCCAACTTGGTTAGCGAAGCGCCACTCTCGCGAGCAATACATATAATAAATAGAATTTCTGTTGAGGTAGACCTATTTTTTTGTACACAAGTTGCTTCCTATATTATTAGTTATGAGATTAAGGTATATAAATATATTTTTTAAATGGTTTTTAACTAGGTTAATCGGTGTGGGTATAAATATTGTGTCGTTCTATCGATTAGTAATTACTGTAAAGATAGAATAATGATATGGAATAAAATAAATAAAATAATTCTTTTGGTGCTTCTCCATTACTGGAGTTTGGTCGTCAGTCTCTCCTCTCGATGCAGCAAATCCTATGCAGTGCAACACCCATCCACTCCCTTAAGTTACGAAGCCATGAATTTTTTCCTTCAACACGCTGATTCGAATTCTATCCAAAAGCGTGTGTATACAATAAAAGGGTCCAATGTATACGACGGCAAAACATTAACAAATAATGAGCATCACATAATTAAAACAATTGTTCTAATCGCACAAATTCGTAATGCAAACATCTGCATTTGTCAGTCAAATGCTGTAGCTCTTTATATGTTTGAATTCTAAATGTTATAATGCACGAACATTATGCTAAATGAGCGCGCTGAAATCTAAATAGATGCTGACATGAATAGAACATTTAACGTGATTATGTTTCAAAGCGTTCAATCTGAAATTAACGCCGAAATTACAACATTATGTATAAACAGACCAGTTCTCTATTTACCTAGTTAAATGACTTTGTAATGCACAATTGCGATTGAAGTACTGTACTGTGCGATTCTAAACGACATCACAGGTACGGATGTTAAGAGTACTTCTCTTGAACGAATTGCTTACAAAAACGTCGGGATTGATACTGGGTGTAGTTTTAAACCTAATAAATATAATTAAGTAAATTTATATAATCGTTGAGAAAGCGTTGGCAACCTCAAGCATTTTTTTAATAACTATAGTATTTATTAACTCTTCGTTCAACATTAAAAGGAGAGAAACTGGCGCGGCGCTTTAGTAGCTGGATTTATTTACCTTATAGTATTCCAACCTTGAAGTTGTCAAGGAATTCGAAACAATAGGGTTTCGATGTTGGACTCGGGAAGCACTGAATAGATTGAGAAGTGTACTGGGGGAGACTAAGGCCCACAAGGGGCTGTATAGCCATTGATGATGATGATAGTGTTCTACCCGTTATAGTTTTTGGTAGTTCTGTTATAGTGTATCTCAAAATCAACATAATATATGGGCCGTCTAGATTTTTTCAAAAGATGGTCACCGTCCCCGCCGGATATCTTTGTCACACGAACAATCTCATTAGCCGCGAATTTCGTGAAATCCATTGTAAGATCCGATTTTCCTTAATGTTTCTAGTACCGGGCGCAAAAAACCAGCGAATCAGCAAAGGAGGCACGTAATTGAATAGGAAGTTTTAGTAAGAAATTAGTAGAAAGTTTTATATTGTGAGCAGTGTTGGCCTAGTGGTCTGTGCCTCATTTTTTTTATAGAACAGGGGGCAAACAGGTAGAAGGCTCACCGGATGTAAAGCGATACCGCCGCACATGGACACTCTCAATGCCAGAGGGCTCTCGAATTGGTTAGGAAATAATTCAGTGGGCAGCTGGTTCCATAAAGTGGTGGTGCGCGGCAAAAACTGCCTTGAAAAACGTTTATTGTTTATAAGAATGCCAAATCATGAAATGACTACTTCACGACTGATTTGAGCGCAACCGCCGCTGCGAAAACCGCTGTGTGAGTTCGAAAAGTGAGTTATAGAATCGCAAGGCTGTGTGTTAATCGTATTTACTTTTTTATGTGAATTAAAGTCATGCTAGTTTTCAAAGCAAAATAAAAAGGATGCCATAGAGCCAAAAATCGACGGAATGTGTGTAAGGCAACTAAGAAGGCTGATCACCTATTTGTCTATTAACAATAATAAATTATCATTAAATAGATACAGACAAGACCAATATCTAGAGGCGACACTGTTTTTAGTATCCGGTATCGCTTGAGCTTATAACTTGGCGGAGTATAAATTATCGTGATAATAGTCTTCATCCAAAGGAATTAAATTGCGAATCGCTATCAATTACGCCGCTGTCCCTTCGCCCGCATTAGACATACTTTATTCCCAGTTTATCTATATTTTTAATGCGTTTGTGATTTTTTCATTTCTGTCCCAAATTATTAAGGATATTTCCTACCTTGTAAGTGTAGAATAGAAAACATTGAGAAATGGTTACTTAACACGTTGCAATTCAATTATTTTAAAACATTTACAGATTTAACCGTTTATTTTAATAAGTTAATAAGGTGATATATGATTTTATGGTTACCTATATGAATAAATTATTTTGACTTGACTTGACTTTAGACCCAAAAAGTCGTCAGCGTGTGTCAGGCACAGGACGCTGACTTGCCAATTAGATTGACAAAGGGTAATGAAAAAGATACAGAAATCTGAGACCCAGACCTAAAAAGGTTGTACCACCACTGGTATAGTAATGTAAATAACATTAAAAATACTAGGAAAATGATAATGACTTTAAAAGTAATTTAGATTATATTTCGCACAATATGGGCGAGTTGAATGAATTATCAGTATGTTATCGCTTTACCCGTGTGAGAGAGGACACGCTATATTAATACGGGCTGAGCACGCGAATGTTGTGCATATGGTTTTAAAGAATTTGAGATTTAAAAATGGTTTTTAATGAGGGAAGTAATATGCAAAATGCAGAAATAGAAAATAATGATTTGAGTAGTGTTAGCCTAGTACCTTGAGCGTGAATCAAGGTTGTGCACTAATGGACGTTTCTTTCTACGTACGTATTAAGCAGTCGCTTGTACAGTTAAGGCAAACAACGTGAGAAAATCGGCATGCCCCAAACTCAATTTGAAAAAAATCGTCGATTGGGGTCTGGTACAGAAGGCACGTAACTATTAAGAATAATAATAGAAAAGAAAGAAAGAATAATAAATGACCACGAAACCGATAAAGAAATCCGCAGCTAAGGGGCAATTTGATTGTTAAGGGGGGCAACCTAAATCGGCTGGATATATCACAACGTGGAGACTTAAGAAGAAGCTAACCAGATTGGAAACTTTCACTAAATTAAAATAATTTCGAATTTGAATTAAATTTTTTCATTATGTTTTGAAAATTTACTCACTGTGTTTTGTTAACAATATCCTAGCGATTTCCTCGCAAACCTTTGATTTAAGTTTCTTAAACGAACTATTATATTTTTTAATATTTAAAACTACGAATGTTACATGAGGCATGGCGGGAGCATAAAGGCCGGCAACGCACCCACTAAAAATGGGTGTCTATGGGCTGTGTAGACTGCCCTTTTTGGTCGTCCCGCAAGCTCGTTTGTTTATTATATTAAAAAATTATATGGGGGGGGGGGGGAAAAAAAAAAAAAAAAAAAAAAAAAAAAAAAAAAAAAAAAAAAAAAAAAAAAAAAAAAAGGAAGAAGGGGGGGGGGGGGGGAAAAAAAAAAAAAAAAAAAAAAAAAAAAAAAAAAAAAAAAAAACAAAAAAAAAAAAAAAAAAAAAAAAAAGGAAAAAAGGGGAAAAAAAAAAAAAAAGGGAAAAAAAAAAAGGGGGGGAAAAAAAAAAAAAAAAAAAAAAAAAAAAGAAATTAAAGGGGAAAAAGGGGGCACTAAAAAAATAAGAGCATTTTGGCCATGAATTTAAGGACATGGCACAAAGGTTGGGAACACTGCTTTAAATGTTTTAACGGTTTAGCATATTAATTTCCCATTAAGAATTCACTTGCATAAGGAAAGATACTAACACTTATTACATTAAGCTAGCTCATAAATTACAATAGTAATAAAAATACAATATATAACAACCCCCACCCCCAAAAAAAAAAAAAAAAAAAAAAAAAAAACCCCCCCGGGAAAAATACAATATATAAAGTTACATTATCATTTCAGCAAAAACTTCTGAATTGAATGATCTTGGTGAATATTCTGACGTGAATTCTGCCCGAACGCAAGAGATACATTATTACATTTAGGGGGGGAGGGGAAAAAAGGGGAAAAAGGGGGGGAAAAAAAAGGGAAAAAAAAAAAAAAAAAAAAAAAAAAAAAAAAAAAAAAAAAAAAAAAAGGGGGGGGGGGGGGGGGGGAAAAAAAGGGGGGGGGGGGGGTTTGGGGGGGGGGGGAAAAAAAAAAAAAAAAAAAGGGGGGGGGGCCCCCCCGAAAAAAAAGGGGGGGGGAAAAAAGGGGGGGGCCGGTTCCCCGGACTTACGGAATTGGCAAAAAAAAAACAAAAGAAGGGGGCGGGCCCGGGGACACGAAAATTTATTACATTTATGATAAAATCTTAATTATCAACTTAAATAAACTCATAAGTCGTTCAAAAATGGTGTATAAGAAATAAAAATGTCTGTAAATAAAATACTATTGTCTAAATGATGGTTGTACTAACGTGGGCAGCGGTATTGTAGTCGTGGGGAAGTAGGCGATATACGCTATCTGTGTGTAAGATCTTGGCTACCTGACTATCGTACATCTCGTGAAAACATACGGGAAATTACCTTACAACTTATTTGAAGAAAGAAACATTTAGTATTGTCTTTTATTGTCATAACCGTTACACATTTAAAGAAAAAGCTCAGCGTGCGTGGTCACCGTGACCACGCACGCTTTAAAGCACGCGAAACGTCGGTTAAATTTAAAATTATATTAAATAATACGGGAAATTACCTTACAACTTATTTGAAGAAAGAAACATTTAGTATTGTCTTTTATTGTCATAACCGTTACACATTTAAAGAAAAAGCTCAGCGTGCGTGGTCACCGTGACCACGCACGCTTTAAAGCACGCGAAACGTCGGTTAAATTTAAAATTATATTAAATAATTATAATAATACATAACTTTAATCCGGTTAAAAAGTTTTTTCTTTAAAGAAACATTTGCTAACTAATAACAATATTAACGATGGTAATAAATAACAAACACATCAAAGTAATATTAATGCGTGAATAAAATATCCAAAATATGTAGTTGAATTTCATAATATAAGTAATTATAATAAAACGGTATGAAATAATGTTAAGGTAATGTGATACAAAACGTACCTGCAGCCGAAAAAATATTATTTTACTTAAATAATTTTTGACAACAGTAGCCATAGCGTACCAATTGGAAAATGTCCCCATGTTGTTCTTATAAAATCCTTTCATCAAAATCATAATATCATATTTCCCTATTTTAGATTTTGTCACCAGTCGCTTAGTAATTTTGTAGTTTTAGCGCTTTGGAATTTGCTAACGAGAGAAATACCAATACATTATTATATTACCTAATATTTGAATAAATAATGGTGCGCCTATACGTGCTTAGGTAATTGAATTCCTTAGGATTTTGATTAAACTTTTGTTTAATACTAGCTGACTCGGGAAACGATGTTTTGTTATATTATTATTAGCTCGCTATATTGCTAATATAATGCAGGTTGGCGGTATTTTGCACAAACTTACGGGTTATATGTAATTTTTAATGCCGAATAAAAAAATAACTTAAAAAATATACGATCTTTTTTCAGGCTTACCCAAAATTTTTTCAAAAATCGGTCAAACCGGTGCGGAAAGAATTTTATATAAAATTAAATTTAGGTTTAATTGGAGTGCCCTTAGTCCATACTCCAAATTTCTAACCTATTAATCTAGTGCTGTAATTAACATTGCAGCTAAACGCTTTCGTTCTATATTCTCCAAATTTGTTGAATTATTTGAGATTACTCTTTCTATAACAGTAGCGATAAATTTAAAAATAAAAATCCGTGTGTATTTATTTCCTTTGACCTCAGTCCTCTTTCACGGCACATACTGATTAAGCGCACGGTTTAGCATTCTCGTTCATGCAAATTCTTTATTACGTCATTTTAGTTGACAATTTTAGAATTGTATAATAATTTAAATCTAAATAGTAAAACAAGTTAGTTACAACACTTATAACTCAAGATCGGCTAGAC
Source organism: Pieris macdunnoughi (assembly GCA_905332375.1). Classification (NCBI taxonomy): domain Eukaryota; kingdom Metazoa; phylum Arthropoda; class Insecta; order Lepidoptera; family Pieridae; genus Pieris; species Pieris macdunnoughi. Next base: position 2,878,834 of record CAJOBZ010000025.1, read on the forward strand.
CGATGTTAGTTATCTCTTTTTTGGTGGATTCTTCTCCTGGAGTTATTGAATAACAATAAATTAATAAATTAATTTTACGAATGCAAACAACATGTGGTGCCATCTGTTGACGAAATAGGAAAGTCAAAGTCCATCAAATATCTGCAAATATGTCACGAAAGTGGAAATATGGCGGTTTTTGGCATCCAAACCTCTAATACCAACGAAATAAAATATTTCTGTATTTGCAATAAAAGTTGTATTAATGTATAATATTATATTAATAAAAGATCCCGATATACAACGACCTTCACCGAGATGCTTATTTAATGAAACGTATTTTATATTTAATTTAATATGTCAATAAATATAATCCATATGGGTTGTCTAGCAAATTTCAGTCCAGAGTATGTTTAATTAATATTAAAATAAAAAAGTATATTTTTATAATTTGCATGTAGTAAATTTTTTAATTTTTTTCAATCAATATTTTTAATCAGGGTAGTATTATATATGTATCACTATAACTTTCTTTTTTACTAAAGATGTATATATACTTTAGTGTCACATAAATAATTAATTGATTAAAAACAACCTAACGTTTGCATATTCTATGGGCTTCATACTTTCGATTGGTATAGAATTTATCTAATAATCATACCGGTGAAATGTTTAAAATTTTTTTTTTTAATATTAATTAAAATACTCTGGACTGAAATTTGCTAGGCAACCCATATGGATTATATTTATTGACATATTAAATTAAATATAAAATACGTTTCATTAAATAAGCATCTCGGTGAAGGTCGTTGTATATCGGGATCTTAGACCATATACATGTATTATATCTTAATTAAATCCTAAATTATTTTAACTAAAGTTAACACGATATTATTAGTCTGTTAGGCGAAATCAAGTTCGCCGGGTCAGCTAGTGTTTAATATAAATACTCTTACGAGATTCCGATGCGTTTGTAATACCAACTATTCGTTAATTAATTTTACATGAATATGACAGACATAAATAATACATAAGTGTAGACGATATTAATAATAAGCATATTATTTTAAAAATTGTATTTCCAATGAAAATTACTCATTAAGTTTAATTTAATGGTAGCGCGGTTTCAAATTGATTGAAAACTGCAATCAGTGCCAATCCAATTACAAACGCTAGAAAAAGAGAAGGTGCAATTTTATTTCAAAGTACGCTACTTTTAAAAGGATTTCTATATTTAAATTATTATTACCGAATGGTCATTTGGTAATAATAGTTTTGTGTATTTTAGTGTTCTTTAATATTGATTAATGATTTCTATTGAGCAATGGTCATTTTTAAGTTAATATTTTTTTTAGATAAAGTAGAAGAAGCCTTTATAGCTCTTCCAATAATTTTAAATCACTACCCTTTTGTGCGTTACTTAACACTCGTGGGTTCAATATCCGAGTAAATAAATCGTCGCTCTGGATGTTTTTTTGTAGTAAGATCAGTTATTGGGCTATGAAACAGATCGAAAATGTCTACTCCATGTACCAGTGAAGGACATCCTTAAGCAACTTTTGTGTGTATATTTGTACTCAAAAGAAATAATATTTGTTTTCAAACAGAACGATGGATTAAATATTAATACTTTATTTAATTTTAGAAAATATAATTTAATGTTAACATAATACTTCTCAGTAAGACAATAATTTGAATAAAACTTTTTTGACGGATATGAAAAAAATTGTCTTACGCAAATAATTTTATACTACAGGCATGTTAAATATAACTGGAAGATGTCAGAGTACTTAAACCCTATTCATAATATTTGTGCTACGTGTATCTCCGCCGCAATTTCGTAGCAAGCGTCTACGATAACATCACACTTCTACGCTCTGCGTTTATATAAAATTTACATATTTGAAGTATCAAGTGAAGAATTTTGAAGATCAATGATTACCGTACTCTTATAAATAATAATGTAATAGATTTTTTTCCAACACACAAATATACACTATTTACAATATTCTTAATCTACATAGTAATATTAATAACAATAGTTAAACATTGATAAATAGAAAAATAAAAAAAAATTGGTCCTTTCGGTAGTTGTTGAGATCATATCTAAAAACGGACCGATGCAGAACGGTAACTTAAATAAATAAATCAGTGGCACTACAACCTTTTTTGTTCTGGGCCTCAGATTTCTGTATCTGTTTCATGATCACATGTGAATATAATAATTGCGTCTAAGGTAAGCCGGTTTCCACATGATGTTATCCTTCATCGTTTACCGCGAATGTTAAATACGCACATATAAAGTCCATTGGTGCACAGCTGGGGATCGAACCTATGCCCTTAGGGATGAGAGCGCACGCTGAAGCCACTAGGCCAACCATGCAATATGGAATGAATATAACCTACATCTTATAATATACGTTTGTATACAAGTGTACGAACAATATTTGGAAACTGAACTGCCTTTATCAAATATATATACTAATTCACGCTTGTGTGGCGATAGTCTATGAGTTACCGATTCTGTTCGAGTTAGTTATGGTTTTCGGCTTGCTTTATTGTATTAGCACGTGAATATTTCATGAACATATTTGATTTTATGACGTATTGTATCTTTGATTTGTGTCGTCAATTGTTTTAGTCGAATGTAGGTACTTTTTAAATGACATGTATTTATCCACTGAAATTTATACTTTGTTAACCGGTTGCTTATTCTGCCTAATATTCAAACAAATAATATAATTGTATTTATATATAAGAAACTCTTTTGGAGTTTTTTTTGTGTATAGAAGTATTTTTTAACACTTGCATTAAACATATTGTAATAGGATGAGGGTAGAAACAAAAACGACAGACACAGACGGTGATTGCCGTAGATTGGACGTGTTGGAGATATTAATTGTGTCTTGTGTAATATCAAATTTTGGATTCTGAATTTCGGTTATAACTTGAGGGGTATGTTTCATTTAATTATTATTGTATGGTTTAGTTTTATTTTGGTTGTGAAACAATCTGAAATGTTTTATTTGTTTTAGCTTTGGGAAATGCCCTCAAATTAGATATTCATTTATTGAATAACAAATTGACTATTTGTTTATGTGATAAACATTACCACATATATTAGGTTTGGCAGGATAAACCAAAATCCTCCTGGCGCCCACATATATATTTTAGTTAATTATAAGATTTAGTCTAATATATTTTAGTTATTGTATTTTGCTAGTTCATAAATATCCTAATATATGCTAATTTGTTTTATTTATGTTAAAAACCCGTAACAATATTGAGAAATACTATACAACACAATAACTAACCACGAAAAAAAAACAATTATAGACAATGTGAAGGTAAAAATGTACATTGCTCCTTTTAATTTTTCACAGGATTTGTTTGAATATAATTAAAGAGTTACATTTCATTTATATATAGTATAAAAGAGTTTGCGTTTGGTTGGTGACAAGTTACGACTATAATTTGACGTGACCAGAATTGGGTAGATGTTGATGAGATTCATAGTTTCTTGTCACAACCGACTTACTTCATATTTCTATATATAAAGACAGAAACGAAACGTAATTAAATCATAGATCATAATGTAGAAATCTAGTGGGATCGAACATAAACGAGAGAAGAGATGTACTATAATTTGTATACAAAATATGATCGTTAACACTTCATTTGTTTGAAAAAGGCTTTAAAGACAGTGTATTATTGAGCAACACATTTCCGTATCGGTCACCCGTTAATTACGCAAACTTTCCGTCCATCTGTCAGCACCCGACAAGATTAATTGCAACAACTTTTTGTGCAATAATTAAAACGAAATACGAATCTGTGCTATGAAATGTTAATTACATTTTCAAAGCTATATTTTTCTACATACAAATTATATTTAATATCAATACGGAGACACATTTAAAAAAATCTGTTACTTAATCATGTTTTTATTAATAGACTATAAAGCTTGTCAAAATATGTCTTATCCGCCCACCACCATCGTACCAATTCATAAAAGGCCGGCAACGCACTTGCGAGCCTTCAGGCAATGTGAGTGTCCATGGGCGGCGGTATCACTAACATCAGGTGAGCCTCCTGCCTGCTAACCTCCTATTACATAAAAAAAGACAATCTCGTACGATCGCTGACAATTTTAAAAAGATTTAGATCCTACTAAAATGAGCGATATTCCTCACCACCATGGACTCTAGCCAAGTTATTTAGTCAAGTACTAGTCACAGTTATGAGTGTTGTTCCCACGAGAATGTAAGTGCGTGCTCCTATTTCACCATGCCTCCTGATAATTAACCATTAATTACTTAAGATGTCATGTGGAACATGGTGTAATAGTAGCAGCTCCTTACAAACGTTGTGTTAAACAAAAAACTTGGCGATAAAAAAGAGTAGCGGAGAGTTTACTGCCCGTTCTTCTCTTCCGTTCTATGACCTTGATTTGAGAACTGGCAGTAAATGTAAAATAAGAAGCATTTAATATGTATTTCTTTTTGATGTACATTACCTTATTTTGTTAAGGTCACCGGGGCGAAAGCAATAAAAATTTATAATTGGTACTTTGTCGTCCTCTACCATTAGTACTAATTATTGTTTATGAACTTACTTTATTCCATGCCTTTCATTGAATAGTTCCGACATAAAGTAGTGAAATAGGCTTAAGTTATTGAATAATTTACATTCTTTTGAATAAGAGCACTAAAAGTTACATTTACCCCACCTTGAGGCTAATGCAACTATCAGTTAAATGACCTTGTTGTAATCGTAATCTATACGTTTGGAATAAGGGTATATATAGTTTCACACTACAGGTATCTGAAATTGGTATCTAGGTCTGGGAATAAGGCTCAGTTTCAGAAAAATATTTTAAACTTTTTATGGGGGAATGGACTGCCTCCCATACTTGTAGTGTTGACAGATAGTACTACTAAATTTATGATAAATCTTCGTGAAAAAAAAATTCGATGAAAGGACCGAAAAATTATTAGTCTGATTTAAGGTAAAGAATTAAAATGCGATTCATTAAAAAATAAATCTTCATAGTAAAGGTTTTAACATTTCTTATAATCAAATAAACATCTAAGGACAGTAAGTATAATAGATAACATGAAAGTAAGTACAAAAACGCAGTCTTGCTAAAGTATTTTTTGGGAATTAACATCAAATTTTTGCTTAATATCTAGCTGACTTAATAATATTGGCATTTAATAATGCCACATTATGTGAGTAATATTAAACCTAGGATAATATTGATCATCCAGTAATTCTTACTGCCAATTTCTGAATTGAGAATTCACTGGGAGATCTAAGTATGTTTGTCTCTGCAGATTAACAAAATCGTAACTTTATGTAAAGGCTTTCATAGTTTTATAGTTTGAATGTATTTTGTGCACGCCTAATCTGCCTTTCAATAACACGTATTATTAAGTTTTCTATGTAAATAAATTCAATTAAATTATTAACAAAAACAATATATAAGTTTAAAAAAATACGTCACAGATACCAAGGTAAATATTTTATGCAAATAGAAGTGAACTTCACTTGTTGAAATATCGACACGGAACTTCACTAGTATTTGATTTTTTCATACAAATACGATGGGCTATTGCAACTGCAAAAATAGTTGCAATTACCCATCTGCACATAAATTTGAGGTTAATGTAACTATGTCAATAAAATGTTAATTAAAAGACTTAGCCTTTAACCAAATATACCAAAAGCACTTCGTTTTATCTTTATGTTAGATGAACCTTCAATTTGGCTGGAAATAACGTAAATATTTTTTATGGCACAAAACTAAACAAACGGCGCCGCAAAACTTTGCTCCAAAATGGCGGTAGTCAAAAATGCTCTGTCAGTACAAAGTTAGCGACTTAAAAGCTCCATCTAGACTTTATAAAAAAAAGTAATAATTGCTCTACTCTTCAACAGATGGACGTTTTACAAAAATCATTAAATTGTGAATAAAATCAATTAGTCACTTTAGCCCCATAGTTGCTTTCGCCCGGGTGACCTTACCTTAATGAACAAATATTTTGATTTGATTATAATAAATACATACATATCGTTAGTACGGCTGTATGTTCCACTCTCTCATTTGTCTAAAGCTTCGCTTGCCATGACTACTATAAGCTACAAAAATAGTATTATAAATTACCGTTACATTTTAAAGAAGTTTTATTTAAACTTATTATGGGAACTGCGAGTATAAAGTTTAAAAGATTTTTTTGTAACACTTAGGCTGCTGCCACGAATTTTGCGGGCAGCGGGGGGCAGCGGCGGGGGTGGGAGCGGCAGGATCTTATGCGTAAAATCAAATGGACCGGTTCTCGAAAACAGCGGCGTGGCAGCGGCGGAGGGCGGGTAACGAGAGGTGCAATCGCCCGCTCCCGCGCCGCAGCCGCCGCCGCCCCGCTGCCCGCAAAATTCGAGGCAGCAGCCTAAGATAAGGAGAGCAGTGTTGCCATAGTGGCTTCAGTGTGCGACTCTCATTCCTTTGGTCAAAGGTTCAAGCCCCGGCTATGCACTAATTGACTTTTAATCTAAATACACATATAACACTCGCTCGTATGGTGAAGGAAAGTGTGTCGGGTTCGTAAGGCTAATTATCTATTTTCCAATAATAATAATAGCCTTTTAATTCAGATACTATTACACTTAAACACCTTTCAATCTTCTTTTAGGTATCTGTGTACCGTTTTTTGGCCTCCTCCAAATCCCACCATTCCTCTCTGCACTGTGGAACTCTCTGCAATGTATAACCTGCTGTTTCTTTTATTTGGTCTATCCACCTTCTAAGTTGTCTTCCTCTTTTACGTTTGCTGTACCTTGGTCACCAGTTTAGTACTTTGCTCATAAGAAAGAGCCAATATCGAAACAGATATTGAAATCTGAAGCCCAGCCCTAAAAGTTTGAAGCGCCACTGGTTTGTTTAGGTTGACTAAAGCTATAAAAGCGTCCAATTAGATTATTATTTATTGCGAAAGTGACATAACATTGACGTGAAACATTGTTTAACAATTTATAGAGAAATGTAAGCGATGCATTACGCCTGTGGAGTTGTTCCTTTTCCATGGAACTCATTATGAACTTATTGTAAACACATCTTAATAGGCAATTATAAAATTTAAATTAACAATACATGGAAATGCCGAGTAAGGCGAATCGGCACATTGTTTGATACATTTAATGTGCAAATACGTTACTTTATGAGTTATTTTTAGAATTTAGCTCTTTCTCAGACAAATACTTAGGTTTCTATTTACATCATATTCCTCTTCAAGTCTAGATATGAAATATGAACAGCCTATAGAATAAGATTTAGAGTCGAGCACTAAGTATGATTCTCGATGTTAAGTCTAAAACATTTATGTATAAAAAATTTGTTTCAATTGTGTTTTTATCTATTCTTACACACATATTTAGACACTGAAAAACGTAGACATAGACAATAATGACAATCATGTTTTTAAATAATTTAGAAATATGGAAGCCAATTATATTATTGTTTTGAATTCTTTTATTATTTTTTAAAAGCCAATTGGTCTGGCGCGTAATTTGTGGTACCCGCTAAGTTTAATGACAAAAGTTAAAATTGACGCTCAATCGAATAAAACTCCGGGATGTCTTTATTTCTGAAGTTAGAAACAGTAAAAACTAGTTTAACTTATTACTAAACTACGTGCTTGATTTATATAATATATTTCGTGAGACCTATTTATTCGAATACAATACTCCTTTTGCACATTTCAATAGTATTGTTTTGTCTCCTCTCAAATTGTGTTTACGCTGTGAAGAAAAGAGATAGATGAGTACTTTAGTTAAAACGGTGCAATTAGAGAAATTTAATTTGAATGGAGACTTTTATATTTTTACTAGCTGGCCTGGCGAAATTACTTTTTTAAATACTTATTCTGCTATTCGGGACCGCTGTCTAGCTAGTAAGATAAAAAAAAGAAAGTTGATAAGACAACAAATACATTATGACAAAAAATAAAAATTTACCTTCCCGGAATCCCTCCACTAACACTTAAACTTTATGGTATGGTATTAAAGTTCAAATTGACTTTTAAGTATTATTACGAATATTTTGTATGGGAATATAGAAAAGTGTTATTTTAAGACTTTTTCACTCTATTTTATTAATTTTTCTCTTCGTAAGAACCATCCTCGTACTTCAAGGAATATTATAAAAAAAGAATTGGCCAAAGTGGTCCAGGAGTTGTTGAGTTATGCGCTTACCAACACATTTTGTTATTCATTTTTATATTATAGATGTAAAAATATAGTGGGTCGTATTTGAAACTAAACAGATGAAGACTACATTCTTTGAATATACCGTGAATTTGAAATCTTTGGAAAATCGATCCGATAGAGCTGTCAAAATCGCGTTAAATATACTTGAAGAAATTATGGTAATGTTTCAAAGAAACAACTCACTAAAACCCAAATTCCCGATACATTTTGGCGTTAGTTTTATTGTTTATTAAGGATCGCCTTCTGTAGCTACCCAAACTATTGTTTATTTAGGAACCCAACCCAAGACATCGAGTTACGACGCATAGAGCGTTGACCAGTTTCTAATAGTTAATAAAATAAGCTAAATATAATGATAATAATAAATATATATGATATGTAATAATTTGCTTGCTCCTATCAAAACATAAAATAGAGATATCTTTATTTAAAATGATATAAAATGCATTCGAATAATTAAAAATGTACTCGAGAGGAAGAAGTCTGTTTCTAGTGCACTATAAAGTGCGCCTCATTTCGGCAAGAGTGCGCTTGTCCGGTCGAAATCTCGTCCCAAATCCCTTTGTTTGTCTTAATGTGTCAGTTTTTACTTTTTAATGAGCCGCCATCCTTTCAAAGGTTTTCAGTAATACTTGTAGATGTTCTCTGATTTCGTTTAAATTGTTAAGAGAATATTTAGTATACTCTAAGTGATAGCCTTCTTCTATTAGAATTATTGTTCTGCCGACAATCGAAAGCTTCAAGTGCGTCAACTAAAAACATAAATATATTATGTAGGACAGTTAAGGCAGCGTCTAAGCTTTTTTTAATGAAACAAAGGGGGAGCAGGAGCAGCTGGTTCATCTGATGTTAAGTGATATGCTCGCCGCCCATGGTCACCCTCAATGAAAGAGTACTCGCGAGTGCGTTGCTTATTGGTACGCTCTTTTATTGAAGGTAAATTGGTTCGGAAATACCTTAGTGTGTAGCTGGTTCCACATAGAGGTGGTGCGCGGCAATACCTGCCTTAGAAAACGCTTAGTTGTAGGAGTAGGAGTTGGTACTGGAGAGCTCCCGCCCAGAAGTGAGAACAATACTCCATGTGGAGCCAAATTTCCGCTTTATACAGTTGCATGCGATGGCCCGTCTTGCCTTGCTGAGCACACGAAGCTTCTTGGAGGTAAATTCGAAAAACGTCGTTCGATATGTCAACGTCAAGTATTCCGGTTGCTGGCTGTGGCTTTAAGAAGAGTGTCTTTGAAAAGAGGAGTTGCAACATAGGTTGTTGAATCGCTTGCCTGAAGTCGACCTTCAAACCACTAGATTTTAACGGGCACAGTTATCCTTGCTGTGAAGATTGCATTTGTTTATTAGTCAGAACAAAAAAACAAATGCAATCTATTCCTTATCCGCTTGAAACACTAGTTGATTAATAAGTAGCAAGCTAATTGAATAGAGACTAGTCAACCTAAGATTGAAACTTGGGCTTAATTAATCAAACAGTTCATAATAAATTCAATATCAAAGACGAATCTAGTGGTAAGTAATTAAATTACGTGGCCTCTGCCGTGACAAAGTGGTTCATTGAAGACGTTTAATCTTAGCGAGAAATTAATAATGTATTGAGTTGAGACTGTTCTAGCATACCTTACCATACGTGCATTTTCAAATTACTGGTACTATCCACTTTGATACAAATTGCTATTGTTTAATTAAGTAATTTAATTTGCATGCATGATACAAATATCACGTTTATTATCCAACAAACTGACAAAGGTAAAACAGATCTGGTAATGAATCATTGCAGACTGCTGGAGAGATTTGGAGTGAATCTGAAACTAGTCCATGACATACCTGCCCCACGAAATAAATATGAGGCCTTTAATCAACTAATAAATAAATAAATCAGTGGCGCTACATTCTATTAAGGTCTGGTCCCTCAGATTTCTGAATCTGTTTCATGATCATTTATCAATCTAATAGGCAAGTAGGTGATCAGTCTCCTGTGCCTGAGACGCACCGTCGACTTTTTGGGTCCAAGGCAAGCCGGTTTTCTTCCGATGTTTTCCATATTCCAATGACAGAAAGTCATTGGTGCACAGCCGGGGATGGAACCTACGACCTCAGGTATGAGAGTCGCACGCTGAAGCCACTAGGGCAAAACTGCTTTAGTATATTTAGTAGTGCATTATACCCAATTTCAGCACTTCTTAAAAAAGGAAACAGTATTTTTCCAAAGTACGGACTAAGTAGGTAAAGTTATATTATATTATTATTAAAAGCATGCTTTCTAAACAGAAAGAACAATTTAAATGGAACACGTCACTGCGAGTCTACAATGTTATTTTTCCAGACGTTAAAATTTAAACATGCCAAGTGGTTTATTAGCCCGGACCAAAGTGGAACACTGTGAACTCGAGACGTCGTGTAAGTTTGGGACTTAGTTCCGTGTAGGGACTTAAGGCCGAGTACACATGACTTGAAAACGCCAACGTTTAATTAACTGTTTAAGAGAGGTTCAGGCTGTATTTAATTTGTACCGAGTGTTAAGTTTGGTGGTGGTTGTTGGAGGGATGTTTTAATAAATTAAACCCTTTGTTTGAAGCTAAGTGTCAACAGTTTAATAACAAGAGCATATGACTATCATCAAATTACTAACAAAAAAAAGGGTCCGTGTACTTATGTACGCGCGTAAGAAGTTATACTTCTTTGGCAATATTAAAAATAGTTTGGCTTTGTTCCACCTCCAGTTTTTGATTTTCAAGCGACAAGATGAAAACTCTTTTTTGTATCAATTTAGTGATTAACTGATTCATAATTTTTTTGTCTCTTTTCCTTAATTTCTAGAGAAAAATTAATGTTTTGATTAAACAATGTGGTAATTTTTTAATCAAAACATTACTCGATGATAATAATATACATACGGATAGTTAACCTCAATTGTATTGAAATTAGAAGTTGATGAGCACATTTTTTCACAAATATTAATTAGTATTGGTTTAAATATTCAATTTAAATCACTTCTGATTATAATTCAAAAGCATCGCTAAATTTCTTTGAAAAAATAATTAAAACTCCTTTATTTGTTTAAAAGGTAAATGACAAATGTCATTATGGTCATTAAAATTGTTGGCATAGAACTTCACATATTCTATTTCTTTACTTTAGATTTCTTATTCCTATCTCGCTCGCGCACGCTATAATCACACTCCTAATTTTGTGTCACGGTGCCGCATTGTGAAATTTCACTTCATAAATTTTTCATAACGCGCCTAAAGAAGTATAACTTCAAAAACTGTGCTTAGACTTATTAATGTGTTTTTAAAACTAAGACAGACATAGAAATAACATTTATTACAAACAAAAACACACACATCACACATAAACGCACAAAAGACCAATAATTAAAGAAAAAAATAAAATGAGAGATATAAAAAACAATTAAAAAAAATCCCTTTTCCCATTCGGTTCGTCCCCATTGGCTGTAATTGACCCTGGCTCAGCATTATGCTGAGGAGCAGAATGTTCCACAGCGCTGGTCATTCTGCCAAAAAACGAAAGAAAAGGAATGTAATAAATACTTAGTAGAAAAAAAAAGTTATCAGTGTACGTAATGAATTGACGACTCATTGGTCTAGTGGTTAGTACCCCTGACTGCGAGACGAACATCGATGTGATGAGCATTTGATGTTGTGCTTAGGTCTTGGGTGTTTAAATATGTATTTATATGTCTATCTATGTATAATATGTACCTATGTATATCCGTTGCCTAGTACCCATAACACAAGCTTCACCAGCTTAGCATGGGACTAGGTCAATTGGTGTGAATTGTCTTTATAAAAAAAAAAAAAAATGAAGTCTTGTATAAAGGTGTATAGTAAAATGAATAAAAATGTAAATAATTTTATTTACATTAAATTGAAAAGTCTAAAATAAGAATAATTGTTAATAAAAAATAATAATAAGTGTTAATAATTGTAAGTGTCACATAATACGTTACCTATAAAGAATATAAATGATGTCGATATACTGTTCATTCTCGGAAACGAGAATTATGTTAAACTAAAGGGCTCATTTATCACTACCAAAACTGACGTTTTACACTTATTGACTACAAGTATAAGATTTTTAACATTACTTTTGCGCTTTTTATTATTAACTTATAAATATATATTGGAGCAGTGTTGGCCTATTGGCATCAGCGTGCGACTCTCATACTTGAGGTCGTAGGTTCGATCCCGGCTGTGCACCAATGGGCATTCTTTCTATGTGCGCGTTTAACGTTTGCTCGAACGGTGAAGGAAACCATCGTGAGGAAACCGACTTGTCTTAGACCCAAAAGTCGACGGCGTGTGTCAGGCACTGGAGGCTGATCACCTACTTGTCTATTAGATTTAAAAATGATCATGAAACAGATTCAGAAATCTGAAGGCCAAGACCTAAAGAGGTTGTACCGCCACTGGTTTATTTTTCTTATTTTTAATTTTTAATAAATATAATATAATATGGAACTTTAGTAACGTTGAGTTACATAATTGTAGCTGTAGACAAAAATTGTTTTTCGTATTTATCTTGTATGTGATAATGTTTTGTATTCGATGTATGAGAAAGAATGTCCATTCATTATTTACTTATGGAAATGGTTTAATATCTATTTTTGTCACACCTTTGGTCCAATGCCAATAGGAAATGCTATTTCACATATGTAAGTTAATCAAAATATATAAAAAAAAGCATATAACTTTGTTTGTTATCTTGCAATGGCTATCTTCTTCTTATCTCATCATTTCCTTGCGAAGGTTTCATCAAGAAGGATCATCATGGCTAGTTTAATTTTGGATGCCTCGCTTCTAAACAAGGACTCGGTGCTTTGACCAAACCATTGTCTTAGGTTTTTCAACTAAGACGTGCATCTGCAGGTCTCTTTCTACCAGCCACTTTGCCTTGTATGATTAGTTGAAGGAGCTCGTACTTTTTGGTGTTACGTAAAACGTGTCCGAAATACTTAAGTTTCTTTTTCTTAACCGTCATTTTCTTCTTTCTTCTTTGTTCTTCTGCATTCTGCAATGGCCATAGAAACGTTTAATGAATAATCCAGTACAGCAAATTTTTAAAGAATCTTTTCAAGTAATAAGTTATTTCAGGTCAAACTACGTTCCAGCCATTATGTTACTAACAAAATTATTAACTGTGGTAGCGGGTAATGGTGACAATAATTGGAGTGCCGCTAGCAACGAAATCAGCGCTAATGCGAAAAAACCAAGTTTCACTAACTTCCGCCGGACATAGTTGAATTGAGTTTGGTTTTCGATTCAATTTCCTACTCTTTATAGGATACGACATAAGTTCTCTACGTTATACTTATAGTACTGTATATATTTTTCTTTGAAATATTTTTTTAAATGATCTGATTATACAAAATATTATCTCCAGAATCATATCGGTATGTTCTATGATTCTATGGGCTATATTAGGTGTTCTAATTATATGGGCCGTACAGTAAATATGCAGACAAAGGAAGCCCGCTTATTATTTATGTGTTCAAGAAGGAAACGAAACATACACATCAGAAATACATTATAATTAAAAATATACAACTTCCCAAACAAGAAAAAAATGATTTTGAAGAATGAGTAAGAAACACAACTAAAATAAATAGAAATAATCTAATAATAGGTACACATGAAAATATAAATGCAACAAAAGTCAGTGTTATGGGAATTACACATTAATGTATGAAGGCACGATATTAGGACGTGTGCCAGGTATATCGAATATCATGACCGTAAAGACCTCGGTGGAACATGAAACTTTATGTTCAGTTCTCCGGGAGTTAGAAAGATGTCAGCTCAGTAGTATTTTTTCTAGTGGTGCAATCAATTAATATATTCTTTTAAAGAGCGTAATGTTATTATTAAAAAGAATACTTTACAGATACCGCCAAAAAATTACTACTACTAGTCTGTGATGTTGTAATCACTAGCGTTTGAACCCGTGTCTTTATGTCAACCCAATAGCGATTGCGTTTCAGTTCAATTTCAATGTTGGGTTTTTTTATCGCGTGATGTCGAGGTTGACAAAAGAGAACTACTTATGTTGAAAATTGCTCCAAAAGAACGGAATTATTACCGTTTTCGCTGTTGAAATCATTATTTAGAACCATAGTTTCTTGAATTACATAAATGAATTGTTGATTGTTTGTCTCGTAAAACTTCAAGAATAGCTGCACCGATTTGGCTACTTATGATCTTGAAAGATTTGTAGAAAAGTCAAAAGTCAAAAATCATTTAGTCATATAGATAACTCAATTTACACTGAAGAACGAAAGAAGTTCCTGGAAGGTCTAAAGGGTGGGAAATATAAGAAGCAAAGAAAAACCACAACAATTCAATTTTACTATTAAAATCTGTTCTTAGCTAGTTATGTTCATGTCTTTTGTATTTTTAAAAATAAAAAAATGTCATTTGGTTCTCACATATCTATAATTGCCTTAAAATATTGTATATCATAGTATGTATGAGATCTCATTCTGTGTTTAAAATTTTGACACAAATGTATGTAGGTGATACGAAGTTCACCGTGTCTGCTTCTACGTAATAAACAAACAAGCAATGAATGACGACATCTAAAGTATAATAAAAATGTATTATAATGTGTTTAAAAAACGATAGTCTGAATAAGTCGGATCGTGAACTATAAACCTGTTTGCGGTGGAAGTTGCAGTTAGATTGTATCATGAATAAATTTATACAATCTCGAGAACATTCCTGATTCCCAATTTGTACTTTTCAAGTTTCAGACTTTAAATTCTTTCGCAATTTTCAGTGACTTCATTATTGCATTGCATTCTTTTATGTTTGAAGAACCTAATTTAAAAGACCTGGTTTGCTTTTCCCATCAATTTATACTGAGTTCTATTGAACTTAATGAGTCTGTTATAAGTTTTTATTTTAAGTCTCTGTCTCTGTGTGAATATAAAAAGGTAACAAATGTATAAATTGCTACATACCAATAGAAAGAACATTTTGCTATGCTACCCCATAGAGGTTTGTTCGCTTTTCGGGAAGAAAAACCTACGTATAACAATTTTTTTTTTAATTTTCTTTCTTTTCTCCTTGAGTTGAAGGATGGTTTATATAAATAGGAGGACAAATGATTTTTATAGATTTCTAATAGTAAATTTTAACAGAAATAACAACATAATTTTGGCGAATAATTTATCATTAGCTTAACTATAATATTATTTATATAACTGTGTATTCTCTATAATATGTAATGTCTATGCTTGATTAGAAAAAGGACACTCACTAGTATAAGCAAGAAGTTATATTGAACAGTTAGGCAAAGTTTCGTAATATTGCGGTCACGCCCGATACAAACATGATTTTATAATGAAGTTAGGCACTGTCAACGTTAGGAAGGAATACGTTTGCATTTAATTTGTTGCTAGCTTCCGGTTATTATTATTGTCAATGAAAGAATTTTAATTAGTAGTTAATACTGTTCTAAACAAACATAATAAATTAATTGTTGCAATGTTCTTCAAAAATCTATTTAGTTGATACGAAGTAGTCTTTGATTTGTTTTAATAAGTGATTTGTTACTCGGGAATGCACTTATTCATAATGTTTTGAAGTCTCTCACATATTGTATCGGTCATATAGACTTATTGCAATACTTTAAAATCAGCTAGGACAAGTTTATAAAAATATAGAAATTTTATAATTAACGTAGGTATAATCAAGTAACGCGCTGTACCTTACAAACTAAGGCATAACACGAGATCACCTTCATTTATGTATCGTTAGAATATTGTTATGACTTTGTTTAAAATACATTTATTTCCTCATAAGACACACGCAATTGAAGATTAAAGCGCGAAGCTCAACAAAATTGGAGTTTGCTTTGAATTTGATTAAAAACCTTAGCGATGCGCTTAATACGAGCCATGTGTTCCGGACATGAGACACACTGGGTGCAAAACTTATTAATATGAATAATCTTTTATTTATTGCAGTAAATATCCAGGCTTTTCAACTCCTTGACACCTATTGAGAAGACTGAAAAGGACAAAACCATTTTAACTAGTGAATTAGTGTTAGTGCACGTTAGTAATAAGTACTAAAAAGTGAGCGAAAAAATAGAACACAAAAACAGAGTGTCTAGGGTAGTCAATAGAGACTGTAGAGAGGCAATTAATAGAGACTGTAAGTAGTGTTATTGGACACTTTCTTTAAAAAAAAAAAGATTGTAATGTTTCATGACGTGTATAAAAAAAATATCGCTGTGACGACATCATAAAGGTTTCTGGGGAAAAATGTATGTAGGAAGCATAGAATAGCATCCAAATGGAATGTTCGGGAGGTCCTTTACCCAAAAGGGGTCCATACTGCAGAACACGACGTAGCTGAAATAACAATAGCTAACGTAGAGTAAATGTATAGTATAATAAATTAATTTTTATATGGATTTAAAATAGCTTTATTAATATTATTGCAGGTTAAAGTTTCTCGTTTCGGTGGCCAATTTTCGGCCGCGAAGTGTCTGTTTTATTTAGTAAATGCGTATGTAATTAAATTTAAACAATCAGTTTGTTTCATGTAAAATAATTTGTGATGTCAAGTAGCGTCTGACGATGCATTTTTTTGACGATGATTTTGGCCTGCTATATATTTTGTGAACATAGGTGGATTGACGCTGGGTTTGAGCTGAGCTTGTGCTTGTATTTCTTGGAGCTGGTTCCTGAATATAAGCTTTTTTTACAAGCCATCGTTTTACTGACAAGTTTGCATACAACTCAAAGATATTTAAGATGATCTTAAGGAGACAATATAATCACAATATATTGTCTAAAGACATACCATGAAGCTGGCTTTGTAAGGCAAGTGAAACGGTACTTACTCCAGGTCCATGTAAATCCTTCTCAAAGATATATTACCTATCTGTTGTTTTTGAACTTATGGAATTGTTGAAAAAAAAAATCTTTCTACTTGGTCCATTGGGATTATGATGTCAAATAATCTTTGTAGATAAAGGCTTTGTTGAATTTCAAATAATGAGCTCAGTGTGCCACTGTAGTTATAGGCAGGATTATTCTAGCCAGGTAGTTGAACAGGTAAATTGAATTTCAAGTTGTTTAATCTCAAAAGTTCTTGTAGAATTAGACGTTTTATCCATTCGAGATGTCCTGGAATTTTACTTAGGTTTAATTTAGAACAATCGTATTTAAATTGTGTTACAAACAAGTAGTTTATTACTGATTTATAAATTTGACTTTTTGAACAAAGTAAACAGGTGACGGGTACCAGTAGTATAGTTTGTTGTTAAGAAAAAACTATTGCTACTTGTAATTTATAAATGCTTGAATTTTAAATCGTGCTCAGTTTTTTACGAAGATTGTAAGTGATAGCAATAGTTTGTATGTAGTTAATTTTATTGGTATAGCACATAGTACTGGTGTCAATGATTTGGAGACACTAATGGACCAGTAAGATATAGTGTAATAATTCTTCTTGAGGAGCCAGTTCATGACTATCTGTTAGCTGTTAACAACTTGAATTGTCAGGTATCTTCCGCTATTTGTATAGATACCGGCAAACTTCTTGAGTATTAAACAAGGGATTGGGGGAAAGTTTGCGCATCTTACACATACGAGCAAAACAAAGTGTGTAACAAACATCAACCAATCACGCGATCGACACTTCACTCTCCCGCCACCGCCCCAGTGATACCTAAAAATCGCACCTGCGCAGGCAAGGACATTTGTTCAAGATGTTTGCCGGTATAGGCAGCGGCACGTAAGTCTAGCGCTGGCCGATACGTGGAGGGGATTGCTGCGCATGTGTACTGTCGCGCGGGGGACGGAATGCGACTGGAGAGCCAATCGAAACTCTTCATTCCGCTAGCCCCCCCTTAGGTACCTTATTTTTTACTTCTGCGCAATAACGGTCAGCGCTAGAGTTTCGTGCCGCTACTTGTATCTGACGATTCTTTGGCTAATCAGATTCCTGTCCACTATCAGCGTATCTATGACTTTCTGTTTAACAATAGCATATTATAAATTTTTAATTTCCAGAATTTCCCAGTTCAAAGTTTCCAAGAACAAGCCTAAAGACTCCATGATTGCGGAAAACGTTACATAGTATGGCGTCGTAAGTAAACAAAGTAGTTTCATTCCGAAGTGGGTGATAGCTACTCCAATGTTATTAGCTCCAAGTTGTAAACTTTTTTGAGTACACAATTCTCAGTCTGGTTAAACTTTTAACGAGTTACATTAAATTGGCCTCGCGCTGGCTTGTTATGTGTCCCGCAAACGTACAACTTTTTTCTGATTTTTACCAACTTCGCCTGAAACGGGGATACTGATTTTCTTTGTCATGCTTTTAGGTTGATTAGAACTTTTAATATGTATAGTGTACATATAAGTTGTTGATATATTGTTCTTGTACAGATTACAGTATTGACATAATTAGGGGCTATTTCAGGCAGTTAATGAACGAAGACCCTTTACTATTTAATGTTATTAGTTTTATAAGAGCCGCCATTGTTAAAATCGTTGCAGTTACGACCTGAGAGTAAAATCCAGCCATCGGCCTTCTCTTTAGCCTTTTAATTGGCATTTTTATAGTACCTACATTTTTTACATCAATTGATAAACTATTTTTTTACAAAGTGTTATACTATTGCTTTACAATTTAAATCATCTCTATGGCCCAGATTACAATAGTAAGCTTAATGAAAACTGAATTTCTTTGTTATTTAAAGCTAATAATTCAAAGACATACATAGCTATAGTTTAGTATTGTAATATATTAAATTAAAAAACATCGTCACATGAAAAGGAAAAGGGGTAGACCATTCCTAAAGTGGGTTGATGAAATAAGAGCGCGTTGAAAGCATTCAAAGATCTTTTACGCGACACCTAGATTTCATAAGCAGAGGATTTTCACATAGACACCCGTACCATCAGCAACCTAAAAAATTTAATATGTTATCTCTGTACAATCGGAGAACTCTAACCGGTGTTACCTTCTTGCATAAATTGCTCAATAACCATATACAAAGCAGTGACCTCTTACAGGATATCAAAATTGTCGTCCCTTACTCATTCCCTAGGTTTAAAATCAACAATATCTTCCAAATTCCTTCTGCTAAAACCAACCTAGGAGTTCAGGCACCTCTCGTTCGAATTCTTAGTGATTTTAACAAATTGAACACAGCATATCCTGAGCTGAATATATGGAAGTTTATGGTGGGATTTGTAGGAGGCCTTTGCCAACAAAGGGCAAACAGACAAGATTGTCGAGGGAATGTAAATATTGAACTATATTTAAGTTATTTTTTTCAATAATAAACAAGTATATTCTAGCTTGAGCAAAATTGTATATTGTCTGAATAAAGGCTTATATTATTATTATTAAATTAAAGAGTTCAGAAAGGCAGCACAAAGTCGTATATTTTAACTAAAGCCTATTTTAACTAAATGTAGGTTTTAACTAAAGCCTCAAAGGTCAGTCGTCGTTAAATGGCAAGAGCATGTGGAAAACACGGAGACGGCCGCAAAGCGAACGGTTTCGATGGAGCGTAATGAAATGTACGCTAATTTCCGCTTCGGGATTGAGGTTCAGACCAGGAGATGGTACAAGGCGAATAATTCTAAGTTTTAGATTAAAATCACTCGACAATTTGATACGACTAAAAAGCAAAGAAGAAAAGGATAAAAAACTGCGGCCATTGATTTTAGTGCGTGATATTGTATTTCAGTCAACCAATAGTTTTTAAAGCAATTCTGTATAAGAACCATATGAGTGAATAGTTTTTTAGCGAATAGTTTGTCGACCGAAAACAAAATTTATGTCACAAATTATTAAAAATTATTAGTGACGTTTCGTGCTTTATAGTGAAAATTTAAAAAGAGGTATATGTAAATATATATATGTATATAAATGGATTGCTGTTCGGTTGTTTAATTATGCTCATTAAGTCAGGGAAAGTTTTCAAACTCAAACTCAAAATATTTTTATTCATATAGGTAAACAAGCACACTTATGAACGTCAAAAAAGAAGTTAAATTAATTGTAAATTTACATTTACTACCAGTTCGCAAGTCAAGGGCGTAGAGCGGGTAAGAAAGGTGATAAACATAGATAATATGTATAGAAAAAACACAAAAAACTACAGTTGAACCTAACCAATATTTCATGTATTTGGTCTTTTCACAATTACAAAAATTGTCACTCGGTTGTCATATACTCGTATGCCTGCAGCATTTATGCTTCAAAAATTTGTGACTAGCAAGGTCCAATCTATTTGGTTTTAAAAATATTGTATAACGTATTGACACAAATATATTATGTACGTGATACAAAGTTCACCTGGTCTTGTATATAAATATATATTGAATTTCAATTAAGTGTTTTACCGTCATGGGTACATGGGATCTTAAATCCGAAATAACCTTTGCATAAAATATATTAGCTCTTGGACAAGTCAAACATCACACGGAACGATGGCACAGTTACCCGTTACCGAGAAAGGTCTAATAAATTCCAGTAGGTCCTTACATTCTACGTTATAACGCGCTTTTATATTCTTTTACAAAGTTCTTTTCAATTTTGCTAGTAGTATTTTTTATGAAAAATCAATTCTATTACGAAATATTTTTTATTCACGGCCGCTTTTATTAAATCACCATGATTCGCTTATCGTCACAAAATGAGATAAAGAAAATGTACGAAAATATTAAATAAAGACGAAAAAAAGTTAAAAATAATATTACGAAAAATTCTAAAAGTCAACATAAAGTTTATAGTATTTGTTATAATAAATATATTATAACAAATAATATATAATATTTTGATTTTTCTCTGTCTCATTTTTCGATTGGAAAAAAGATATGCAGTTCAGCTTTTACAGTAATATATAAAATGTATAATAAATCGACGGCCCTCATGGAATTTGTAGTAAGTATTAATTAATTAACGAAAACGATTTCAAGTCCATATCATATAAAGTACTGGCTGACCACAAAGGGTCACGTGGGGTCATGTATAAGTCAAGATGGCGTTGAAAGCATCAACCGCTCTTAATGTTCACTAATATTATTAGGACGTCTATAAGACCTGGGATTTCTCTTCTATTTCAGGCATTTTTCGTTATCCTAATAAATTAAAAATATATTATTTTTCTTAATATTTTTTATATTAAAAATTAAGTTCCTATGAGGCATATTAGATTTTTATGTTATCAATAGCTGACCTGGCAAACGTTGTTTTGCCATGTATATTATTTCTAGCAAACATTTTTTTAGTTCAATAAAAATAACTATTTACTATAATAAAAAATAGGAGTTGATCGTGGAGTGGTGAAAATAAAGGGTTGTATGTATTTTTGTATGTTGTATCTTAAAAAAATAAAAACAGAATCAACCAGGAACACTCGTTCGAGCCCTGGCAGTTCACCAACTTATTTTTCTACGTTCGCAATTGACAACTTCTCACCATAGACGAAATACCTATACTTAAAGAAAATTATCATAGGAGTTTAGTAAATGTAATTAACTTCTTTTTTCACGTTCATAAGTGTACTTGTTTACCTATATGAATAAAGATATTTTGAGTTTGAGTTTATACATTATAGAAATTTAAATCATTACTGGCCTTACCAAGGTCACAAAGCATTAATGAGTAAGTTTCTGAGCACTAAGGGTGAGATCTATAGTGCGCACTTAGACTTTGCTCTGACTTAACTATCGAGCTAAGACACAGTCGGTATTTATAGAGCAAACTGCGAATCTCTCCCTAGTGTTGGCTTAGCTTAATCTCAAGTCCACGAAATCGACGACTTACCAAAAACTTTGACTATAAGCCTAACAAAAATAATGGCCCAAAATTTGCTTTACCATCATATCTTTTACTGGACTTTTTATTTTTGTCGGTTTTTAATGAACGGTGTTGCCATTTTGTATCGGAGTTCCATAGACTTTGGGAAAAATAGAATTTGAATTGAAAGAAATTATAAATGATCTTGATAAATACCTATGAAATGCATGAAATAAAATAATTACACATTATTATGGTATTTATTGTTGTTTATTTATATTATTTATGTAATTGTTCAAACCCCATTTTTGAGAAATCTTAAAAATAACTGGTGTGATTTTGTATGTCACCTGGCAGCCCTGGCATATTATAGTGACAACAAAATTCAAACTACATATAACCTAACCGATGTCTCTCGCTTCACATCTGTTATTTTCGTTTCCCTGAATCTTCTACCATTTATTACCTGACTACCCTAAAAAATTTGAGATAGGAGTGGAACATATGAAATTAAAAAATCTGTTAGAAATAGAATTTCTTCAACAAAAATATAAATTAGTATTAGAAATATGTATTACACTTAAAAAAAGAATCAGAAAATAAATGATTAAAATGAAACAAGTTTTGTTTTGATATTCTTTATTACCAAACAAATTACCTAGTTAAATTGTGCAATCACAGATTGCCGGAATGCTAGACCTGTAGGAGATCTTTCATTGTTTCTGTGTTACTCAACTTCTGCTGTCAGCAAGATCACCATCATCATAAGCATCGCCTCTCTGTATACCTATATTATGCAATACAGCACGAGCTATAATTATATATAACTAGTATTTGTCAATTTCGACTGTAGTCCTAGCTGTAAACATGGAAGTTTCCTTTTTCACACTCCGAAAAACCTTTAAAAAATATGCCTAGTTCTTATTTGAGAATAATTATAAATATTGTCAGCTCTTGTCATTGGATTTAAAAGTGTTGTTAACATGAAGTTAAGTGCTGGATAACCGCTGTCACCTACTAAAACAGGCATTTTCTACATATCCTGCTGTCGTGTGAACTGCCAGGCCACCTAGTCACTATAGCAAATATTTCCATATCAGGCCCTATTATTGCTTGCACATTTACAGAAAAATACCCTTTTTTATTTCTGTATGCTTCAGAGTGAGCGATACCTTTGGGTCTATTAATTTTTATATGGGTGCAGTCAATAGCTCCGATTATACTGTTTAGGCCATGGTGAGTATTAGATCTTCCTAATTCTTCAAACTTCGTTTTGGCTGTGTTCATATTTCATGGAAAATTTACAAATCTAGGAAGTAATTTACTCAACTCTGCAGAGACTTTATTTATAATTAAACAGACTGTAGATTGGCTAATGCTGTTCAGATCACCACACACCATCTGTAATGTCAATAAAGTATTATTAGTCACATATATGTTATGTTTCTGAAAGTCTTCAACATATGTACTATTTAAAATCATTTGAGAAGAGGTATAATATATCAAATTGAAAAACCATACATATTTATGAACACAATATTACCTGAAAACATCCAGTTGCATTTTTATGCCTAAATGCAATAAGTATTTGCAATTGCGGTAGGTTTGGCGATCCTCTGTTGTTATAAGGTTGCAAGTTTGTAATGATCAGCGTCAGGATCACATTTAATACCGTGTGTTTCAAAATACGGTTCCTTCTTTTGATTTCATTCTCACCGTACAGGATGGAAGGATTTTGGTTTTATTAGTTCCGAACATATACAACACTTTAGGCATTCGTGGATTCATATCGGCTGCAGTTCCTACCCTTTCAATGTTTTCTATTGAAGATAGAACTCTCTCTCTCCATCATGTCACTTTCGATATTGATATTTCCAAGCGGTCCATGTAACAAAGCCAAATCACAAAACGTCACAGTGCTTCGGGAATGCGTAGGTCTTAAGTAGGTATACGATCCAGATTGGTCCAGGTCCAAGTCACAAAGCCAGTCGTTGTTTTGAAGAAAGATCAATTTAATATTTATAAGCTCATACAAACAGAAACAGAAAAGAGAAAAAGTGGTTTAAAATTTTCAATTGTTGATAGTTGCTGTTGTCAAAACATTGCGATCCGTTCTACGTAATAAAATTATTGTCATCTTTAAATAATTAATCCTTTTTTTAAAGGTTACTCGTAAATTTCTAGTTATTGCAATAATAAAATAAATGAATACATAAATAACAATAAATTGAAGATATATGTGTACCGTTTTAGATGTTTAAATATTTGTTATTGTTTACTTTTTTAAAGGATAATAAACAAAGTATTGCATGAAATGAAACATCAATTTGTATTTTGACATTTTCTGTCTTAGCTTGGGCTTAGCTTAATCTCACCGTTAAAATGTCTATAAATACGAAATCATAGTTTAACCTTAGTGTACACTAAGCAAAGTTTTTCGTAAGGTAAGTCTGAGCAAAGTCCAAGTGCGCACTATAGATCTCACCCTTAAGTGTGACTTCTATGTCATCCGATAGTCTAAGTTCGTCCTGTCTGGGCTGTTTATCTTACCATTATTCCTTGTTTTAGCAACTCTGACAAAAAAATTGATTGAGGGATCAAGTTAACACAACAACCTACCTATATATTTTATTACAAAACTAAACCCATCTCAATTCGTGTAGGATAGATGCTACCAATAAACTGTATCTAGTATTTATCGATATTGTTAGCAAAGATTGATGGACTCTTATGCAGTTTCAGTTTGAATAATTGCCTCAGCCGATATGAGTAATGATGTCACATCAAGATGGCTTCCAACAGAATGGTGGGATTCCGTTGCCGTCATTTATTGCATAGTTTTTGTTAGATTACATATATTGTAAATTTATATGTGTTGATATGACTTAATTGAAAATTCTATAGACTTTATAGTAATATAAACTTATAAAAAGCCGGCATAAAACCGAGAATTTTACCAATTAATATTATAACTTTACTAGCTGCCCCCGCGAACTTCGTTTCTCCTTAATGTGATTTAACTTAGCCTTCCTTTTTAGTACATGGAACATTTTGCTATGCTACCCAAGAGACTTTTTAGGTTTTTCTGTG
Organism: Pieris macdunnoughi; assembly: GCA_905332375.1. NCBI lineage: Eukaryota > Metazoa > Arthropoda > Insecta > Lepidoptera > Pieridae > Pieris > Pieris macdunnoughi. The sequence continues at coordinate 2,903,967 of CAJOBZ010000025.1, forward strand.
ATTTTTCTCTATATAACACTCAGAGTTAAAGTTATAACTTCTTAACTAACAAATAAAAGATAAAGTTTGATCGTAGAGGGTAGATGAAAATTAAGAGTTGTATGTATTTTTGTATGTTATGTATCATAAAAAAATAAAAACGAAAAATTTTATCTAAAAAATTAAAATTAAAATTTAGGTCCACCCCTAATCACTTAGGGGTTTGATAAGATAAGATAGATAGTAGCCGATTCTCAGACTAACTGAATGTGCATAAAAAATTTAATAAGAAACGGTCGAGCCGCTTCGGAGGAGTATGGGAACGAACATTGTGACACGAGAATTTTGTATTTATATTAGATTCATGACAGAAATATGGTTGTGACTAAATTGATCTAACGCTATTCCTGACACCAGGGAGCCTCTGTGTCGTGGGTAACTAGATTTTAAACCATTTTTAAAGATAAAGTAGTCTAATGTAATTTAAAACAAAAGTATTGTAAGAACTTAAGTGTGCGTGAATGTATGAATATATGAATGGCTGTGTGTGCGTATGTATTTGAGAGTTGTTATAAGCTGTGTCTGTGTTAGTATTTGGAACCTCAGAGTCATCAAAACATATGTAGCAAGGCCTCTGCAGAATCGAAATCCAATTCTGATAGAATCATTTCTAGGCGTTTTGTGAATAGTTTGATATTTATCTAATTCTCTCTTCTTTTTCTCTCTATAATTTATCTCTCTATAATTTATCTCAAAATGAAATAAATCTTAAATAATTTATATGTTTTATGATTGTCATCCACAATAAATAAATGAAGCACGTCGACGAAGCAATAAATGAGTCCAAGATGTAACAAGTAATAACATGGTATAGAAAAATATCTCAACCTTACGTTTGTACTATCTATCAAGTAATCTTGCCCAAATAGTGCATATGTATATAGTGATTCACCGCAGCCCGGCTCTAAGCTTTCACCTTGATGAGACCACATAACTGTGGCTTTCGATAAAAATGCCTTATATCAAGAATATACATGTGAGTGCCAAATAATATGTTGATATAAATAACAAATATATTATAACTAGCAGACTCGGCCAAGCGTTGCTGTGGCTAAGGTTTTTGTCGTATTAGATTGTAATATATACGTACATAGCGGCCGGTAGGAGAACACCAGTCATGGGGACCACCATGCTTTTTTGGTGGTTATGCCATTAAATTGTAGCTTATGTGATACGTTGGCAATACAGCGCCATCTGTTAAAATATGACTGTCAATGTCAAATAATAGACAAACATTTGCAATAAAATAATAATACTGGTATAAATTAAGATGTAAGCTATCCTATCTTTTAAGTTAGATCAAACTACACACGGTGTGCAAATTTGATTGATATCGGTTCGGTAGTTTAGGAGTCCATAGCGGACAAACAACGTGACACCTAATTTATATATATTAAGATAAGTAGTTTAATACAAAGCATTTGGTAGTCTCACTACTATTTCTGAGGTGTGGTCCAGAAACAGCAGCAGGTGTTTACTGTGCCGAACTTCGAAATTCGAACTTCGAAATTCGCAAACTGACGGTAAACAGCCCCGACTCGTGACTCGATCTTCACCATTACTCACGATAACGAAAGACCTCACTGCACGAGAACTGTAGCTGCAGTTAGAAACCATACATTATTCTTTATACTCGCCAGACCTTGCTCCAACGGACTACCCTTTTTGGCGATTTGAGCAATTTTCTACGTGGTTGCTAGAGTGCACTACAAAGTACTTTAACATAGTTTGTCAAGATCCCCAGATTATTATCACAATTATTAATTAACCCGAGATAGCAGTAATTTAAAGACAAAATTTACTATATTTTAAATAAACATGATACATTAAAAATATATAGTTTTAATATATCAATATTGATCGGCAATTACATACCCTTAATATAACAGATGTACTTTTCATAAAATTCTAAAATACAACTGTAATTCAACAACAGTTTATTTATTATTCTGAGCCGTTTGCTAACAGCAAAGCTACTTGAGGAGTCAGCTAAAACACATTGGATTATTTTGCCTCTTACGGGGATTTAAAATCCTTCTTAAAATAGTGCTGCATAAAATCAAGGAGCTAAGTAAGGCTGGTGATATCGCAGAAGCGAGAGCGTTAGCGGGCGAAACTTGCGAGTTGAAGGGTTTTTCTAGTAACAGTCTCATATAATGACATGCCGTTCCACTGCAGATTATTATTTACGATTGAAATCGTTATTAACTATAGACTAGGTTCATATTTAATAAACTCTTTGGTTAATAATAATATTATGATTCTAATTAACCAAAGAGTTGTCATATCAAGGCATAGGCACAGTTTTGCAGTTTGAGCCGTTAATAAAATATTAATTTAATCATAAAGATACGATTAATTCATATTATTTAACACATTTTCTTACATAGTCATAGAAAGCCTAACCAGTGACTCAATATTTTTGAATGTCAAATCTTGTATTCACCAATGGATAAATAATTTAAAGTTAATTGAACTCTACATAAATAAATCGCTAATTTGCTAATAATTAAAATAAGACTGAAAAGTAACGAATTTTTATTAAATAATAAAATTGTTATATGGCTACCATCAGTTTACGCTCAATGTCATTCCTGATTATTGTATTACTTCCTAAGTATTGGTAAATCGACCGCTTGTCTCTAGATATTTAAATGAGATAATAATATTAGGAAAACTCATTTTACACAATTTAATTTTTTCATCATGTGTTTCTATTTAGTGCTAATCTATTCATTAAACTTTAAAGGCGCCTGTAAAAAAGTAGAAGCAAATATGGTGAAAATCGTATTTACTTATTTGTCCTTTAATTAGGCAGTTTGTGTAATGTGTTTTATAGTAATCATTATAATTTGCTTATGTATCTGGATGAGTTCACAACAACGTTTCCTTTAGTGCTCACTTTAAGAAAAATCGTTGAGACTGGCATCAAAGCATAATAATCATACAGTTATTGGTTTAAATATACGCCACTAGATGGCACCACTTTGCACCATGGTTTTTCGTAATCGCGCAAACGAAATACCGGAGCAAGGGTACAATACTTAACTGCGATATTATATTCGTTACTCTGGTTTCCCTTCAAAACGTATAAATCTTTCGCCTTTTACTAAAGATTTCCGTGGAGGGGGACACTCAAATGAGTCTAACTCAATTTTTGACGCTCTGCTTCGGTAGAGCTTATAAACACTATATGAGTATATATCAACATATTAAATAATTAAATATGTTTTATCGAATATTCAATATCGATTAGAGACCTAGTCTTACCTGTCTTAGGCCTTAGTCTTAGGAGTTAGGAGTACAAGTACTTAAAAAACTACATAGTAGAAGACAGAAGTAGATACAAAGCCTAATTAATTCCACACGGAGTCACAAAATTATACGAATTAGGTAGTAGAGGTGAGTCGTACTCGGTAAAAGACAGCCCTAGTCTTAGGAGTTCAAGTACTTAAAAAAAACTAGTTACAAATAGTAGCATTACTATTGGTTAACCGTTAAGTATATTTTTATCAAATATAAGTTCCACAGAGTACTAGTAGAATAGTATCAATCACGGATCACCGTTATTGGGTAAAGCTAACAAGTGTAAACTGTAATGATTAAAGACCTTATAATAATATATACTTTATACTATATAGTATTAGCAATAAGTAGTCAAGTAGATAATATTACATTTCAGTTACCTTGAAGCTAAATATGATATTTCTTTGGTAAACTTATTACTTTTAGTACTGTTATACGTTTCAACTATTACAGTATAGATAAACTTATAAAATAAGTATTTTGGATATTCGTGATATTACTAAGCAATAATAATACATTTTTAATCGTATAATGAATACATCTCATTTCACTACACTGTTAGTAATTACTAGTAAATAGTAATTACTGGTAATAATCACAGTAGGAAATTTTATACTTTATCAGGTCTAATAATCGCTTCGCGTGTGAAAATGGCCAACACATTAGATGTTTAGCGTCCCGGTAATACGCCTGGGAACACTCTCTAGCCCGCAGGTGCGACTGCACTAGACTCCCTAGCTATGACACTTTTATTTACAAAAAGATTTTTCATTTTCTTCTATTATGAAGCGTTTCTTTGATTTACGTGTTGGTAAGAAAATGGCTGGGTAATAAAATTCTTTATACTGAAATATTGTTATAACGACACACATTCATAATATTGCTTACGGGGCCTCATAGCCTAGCGGTCTTATTTAAGTGGCTGCTAGGTGAGGGGTACCGGGTTCGAGGGCAAGTTTTAATTTAATTTAAATTTGTTCTCGGCCTTTGGGAGGGTTGTGCGGTACCGGGCGAGTGCCTTAAACCGTACATGGAGGACACGGTCGAATTTCTAAAGACAAGCACGAATTATAAAAAATCCTATACTTGACGCTGGCTCATGCACAAATCGTGCCAGAGCCATAAAAAAAAATTGCTTACAAAAATTAATTTTACTTTCGAAAATTGTTAAACATGTGGGGCGGACACTGTCTGTTAAATTGATGGTTTTGCTTTGTTGACTATTGGTTAGTTAACCTTTTGAGTTCGACAAAATATATTATTGCTTCACCCAAGATTGAATACAGTTTTCCTCAAACTTTATCTATATATATTCGATAAAAATTATAATTCCGTTGTCCTACATAAATATTGCTTCCCATTGCCCTACTTATTATACAATAATATATAAATAAATAAACGTGAATTTTGTATAAAAATATCATTTATTCATGTAGAAACACAATAACATCGTTGCCATCAATTCAGTTTTCAATTTGTCCAAAACTAGGTGTTAAAAAAATAAGACGTATCCCGGCGTTCGGGGATTAAATTAACATTGCTATACTTGTTGTAAACTTTTTCCACGATACGTAAATTTTTATCACAAAATGAAAAAAGGTTTTATTTGTGTCAAGTTATAACCACGGAATGTCACTTTTTAAATATCGAATAATCGTATATGTAAAAATTACATAATGGTTCATTTACTGGTTGACTGTCTGACTTTCGCAAAAGCCAGGTGCGATCTGGATACTAACTTGGGGTTGATCTGACACGTTGCCCGAGCACAGATCACAGCTGGAAATATAATGCGACATAATTATCAAGAACGTCACAATAGCACAGAAGTCGATAAATATCACGAGGACAAGCCCACCAGACTTTAAAGTTAAAAAAAATACATTAAACAAGTACAATATTACACAATTAATTCAGATTCAAACAATTTTGTAGGAAACATCGTCTTATTATATTGCTTGTGTTGATTGAACTGAGTGATTATATTTGAAAATTCCTTCCTAGAGATGTCCCGAATTCAATACAATATTCCGGAACCCCCGTTTCTAGGAACTAATGAGAGCGCGTATTTGCCTGATTGGGTTGGCCTTGATTGAATTTAGCATTCATACTACATGTGTGTGTTACTTGTGCGCAATACTTGATCATAGGTTAAAGGAAAAGAATGTGATGAGAAAAGTCTACTTTCATCACTGATTACTTACGGTAATTGTGTAATTTTTCAACGTCAGACTTCTAAGTACCTTAGTATTTTTATAGTATTTTTTCCTTACTAGGGTTGCATGGAGATCACTTGTTAGCGACAAGACCGCCCGTTGCATCCCTAAAAAAATATTTATGTAACTTGTTTTTATTTGTAATGTAACGAAGTTTCTATAAATAGATACTTAAACTAATCTATAAAAAGTTAGATGCAAACTAAGACTGAGACCCAAATAGGTGAGTCGCCACTGGATTGTTATTCAAGCACATAATGTTAAACTTACATGACTATGAAAAAATTATAAATAACTAATAATCAATACCAAGGATCTTTTAGAAGTTTGAAACCAAGACCGAGCATCGGAATCAATTAAATAGAAGCTAAAACGCCCTGTTAAGAGACCTCACGAGTGACAAAGTACTGCCCTCATTCTGACCCATTTTTTTTTATTAAACTTAATAATTTCACACCCGTTCGAGTTCCTATAGTAGCAATTGTTCCATCGGGAATAGATGGAAACAACGATTTGTCTTCATTTGTACGTTCTAAATCGTGTCGTGGATGCCAGTAATTGATTGAATGTCGATAGGATACAGTGTAAAACGCTTTGCTCATATCACCCAGATCTGCATGAATAGGTCATTAGGCTCATTATGCATATAGTAACGAGTAGGGCTGACTAGTTTTATTACGCCTAATATATAGGGTAATAAAATAAAGTAAATAGGGCTGCTAGTCAACTATTTAACACGTTCACTGCGGCAAGTAAAATCATAATTCTTCAGCAGGTGCGGCGGCGGGCCAAAATGCGCCCCCAATGATATTTCCGCCAGTGCGTGGCAGGTCTTTCTAGACCCAACAGCACTAGGATAGATTAACTCTCAGTGGATGCACAGCAGCGTCAGTGCGTGGTAGGTCGATAAAAGCCTGCCGTTATGTTTTGATGGGGAACACCTACAATTTTGACCGCAAGATGAAATATATATTTGTCCCTGTCGAATTTTTACAAACACCTGAGATAATCGTTACGCACCAGCGAGAGGGACATAGATTTCTTCGTCCGCACCAGCTGAAATACCGCGGCAGGCCGATATTGGCCTGTTACGCAGTGAACGTGTTAAGTGAAGTTATGTCAAACCAATGGTGTTACAGCTCTTGTATACGAGTATTTCTGAATAGAACAAGTAGGTAACAGAATTCTGTGTAACGCTCTGTTTATGGGTCTTAGATATGCCGGTTGCTCACTATGTTTTTGCTCATCGCGCAAGTGAGATGTGCACATAGAAAGAAAGATAGTCATAGCCGTTCAACCATAGGTTTGAGAGTCGCTGCTCATGCAAGTAGGCCAACACTGTTCATAGTATATCTATAATATATACTATAATGGGGTCCGGCATCGCTCTTTTCGCTACACCATGCAACCTCAGCTAGATATTGTATTATGATATCCTTTTATTATTGTTTAAGAAAAGTGTGACCTGGAGAGAAGTGTTCTGATCTATGTCAGTAAGTATTTACGGGGAAGGTGGATTCAAAGAGTGACGAATGAAAGAGTCCTTCAACAAATCGGGACGACACGAATGTTTATGGATAGTTAATTTCGGAAATGTTTGCGTCATCATCGATACGACTTGGTACAGCTTATAATAATAATAATAATAGCATTTAAGTCAGATTTATTTATATTTCAATCTTCTTCTATAGTGTATCTCTCTGCACTATGCCATTCTTATAATGATGGGCAAAATTCAAGGCAAGATATGGGCTGGTAGATGGTAGTTGCGGAACGTATGGAGTGTACAGGCCTCATAACCGCCGAGGAAATGTTAAAACTAGCGCAAAAACCCCGGCAATTCAATTTGCAAACAGCCGACCTTTAGAAATAAAGTGGCACCTGAAGAAGAAGGCTTTTAGGCCAAAATCTTCACCTAAAAACATTCATAATTAAATTACTGCGTCACCCACTTAATTTTACTCACTTCCGGAATAATTTAGTTAAAATAAATAAATCAGTGGCGCTACAACCTCTTTAGGTCTTGGCCTCAGATTTCTAAATCTGTTTCATGATCATTTTAAAATCTAATAGGCAAGTAGGTGATCAGCCTCCAGTGCCTGACACACGCCGTCGACTTTTCGTCGTCATGTCATGTCATTTCCTCACGATGTTTTCCTTCGCCGTTCGAACGAGCGCATATAAAAAGAAAGCCCATTGGTGCTCAGACGGGGATCGAACCTACGACGTCAGGGATGAGAGTCGCACGCTGAAGCCACTAGGCCAACACTGTTGCGTTAATTCTCGAGTTAGAATCTTACCTTAAAAGAGATACTCGAGTTAGTGCTTACTTAAGGTAGTTAGTGAAGATTGAAATAAGTTTAGAATAAATAATGTGTCACTACCCTAAGCTTCCTTAAATAAATCGGTAGCGAGCGGGTGTTGTATGTGGATAAGGGTTTTTACATATGGGAAGTGCGCGTTTATACTCCCCAAGAGTGCTCAACGATCGTATGCCACTCTCTTCCCTCAATATTCCAGCTATTTTGGACCCAACAGGCACCGCTAGGGCCGCATGGTACGCGGCCGGAAATCTGAGGCCATACCCAAAAAGTTTGTAGCGCCACTGATATAATATATATTATACATATTATATATACGACAAAAAGGCCTCATAGTTTGCTAGTCTCGATTCTTTATATTATTCTTAAGTACCCAAATGAATATACTTTAACGTGGGTGTTTCGTCTTATACCGGTTGTGGAAATTACCTTTTTACTGTTAATTATGTTGAGAAACCGTCTGCCGGAACATTAATAATTTATACGTCTACTTTATTGCTTGAATGCTTTATCTGATTCCCAAATGCTAGGTGTCTTTGTATGTTGAACAGTGTTGACCTAAATAGCCGACGGGCTGTGTCAGGCACAGAAGGTGTCTGTCAATCACCTAATTGCCTTTTAGAAATTACCACGAAACATAAAGAAATCTAAGGCCCGGACCGAAAAGGTTGTAGTGACATCGGTATATAACAGTTTAATACTGTGTAGAAATAAAACAAAACAAAACTTTTATAAAACGATGAATAATAACTTGTATACTTATCTTTTAAATATATAAAACAAAGTCGTGTTGGTTACACCACTTATAACTAAAGATCGGCTGGACAGATGTTAGTTATCTCTTTTTTGGTAGATTCTTCTCCGCTCCAAATAGCAGAATGAGTAATTAAATATCGGATAAGTTATCGAATAACAATAAATTAACTAATTAATTTTACGAATGCAAACAGCATGTGGTGCCATCTGTTGACAAAACTACGCATAATTTTACATCAAATTCGTGTCAGTTCAAAAAATTCCGATCTTGACGTGAATGAGGAGATGCATAACCAGGCTTTGATCTTGATCGAAGACATAATATGTTACCTCATCAAAAAAATTTGTATATCAGAAAGTGCTTTAACATGCAGTATCGCAATATTGGCGCTAGGGAGAAGAGGCCTAATGTGTAAAACTGCCATTATTCTTTTGCGATGGCCAGCAATAAAACATTTCTGTATATGCAAGAAAAATTGTAACAATATTATTACTTTAATGATCGTAAAATAAATGTAACTAAAGTAACAACGATATTATTGGACTCTAAGGCGGAACAAAGTTAGCCGGGTCAGATAGTAGTATATAAAAGAAATCAATTTATCGTATCGATAGTGTGAAAGAGGTAAGTCAATCTAATTCCGGATGGGTTACAAATAGGTCACAGTGTCGAGACCTGGTGTTAAGCCCTCATTAAAACTTGCCCGAACAAATTGATGAAACTTCAAGTAAATACGGAGCTTTTACGAGATACATTTCGACTTTACGTTAACGAATCCAAGAGTTGATTCCGTACAGAGCTTTTGAATATTGCTTAAATACGCCAGATTTCAACCAAAATATATATAAAATTTATATTATTCCTTTTTATTGTCTCCTAAGCGCGTCTAAGCGCAATCTCAAAATATACTAGTAGATAGTGGAGGGGTATGTTTTGGTAAATACCAGTATGGTTTTATAAATTTACTGGTGATGTTTAAGGGGTCGGGAAGAAGCCTTTATTATTACTAAAACGATTTGACGTGAAATGACTATAGATATGTTTCAAACCCGCCTGCTGACTACTGCCAACGTTTTTCTTTTGGTTTTTTGTGTCAGGGGTCAAATGGGAAGGAGAATGTTAAGTGCTGCCACCGCCCATTGACACTCACATTGTCAGAGGGATCGCAGTGCGTTGTCTGTTCTTGAAGGACCTTAAGTCGAATTTGTTCGGATCGCATCACATCGGTGGTCAAAAACTACCTTAAACACGCGCAGTTGATCAACGGACGTCGAGGTGATACGGAAAATGCTTCTATACTCTGTTACTTCCAGTACAGGGCCGCGCCGCCCATGTGTGCGAAGTGTGCGGTGCACACAGGCGCTGATACAATAAGGGCGCCGCCACCGAAATTATTTATACTACACTACAATATTCTTACGTACGTTTGAAGTTTCATTTTACGCTTTAGGTTTTAGTTTACATTAATTACTCAGAGCTTAGCGAATCAAAAGAAAGGCCGCTGGTGACCGCCGTGAGTTTTTTTGAGTGTGTTTATGTCTTATGATTTCAATAATATGCCGACATACCTTGATAAAATCCAAAATGAACTATTTTTTATACTCGGTAACCAAATTCAACATTTTATTTTAAATTTATGTCGAATTAATAAATATTTTTCAATAATACTGGATTGTACTACTGACGTTTCACACGAAGAGCAAATTAGTATGATAATAAGATTTGTCAACTTTAACATGTAAACTAGAAAGTTAAGAATAAGAGAGCATTTCCTAGCTTTCCAATTTATAATAGCACTTTCTGCTCAATCGTAGATACAACTGGCGCTGGAGTAACGTCATTTATAATAGAAAAACTAAACGAAATTAATTTGGACATAAAGAACTTAAGGGGGCAAGGCTATGATAATGGCTCAAATATGCGCGGTAAGAATATTGCGGGATGTACGAGTAAATCTCCGCACTTTTTATGTCCGTGCGCCAGCCATAGTTTAAATTTAATAATAAATGACGCTGCACATCTCATACACGACTGCGTTTTTTAATATTGTGCAAGAACTATATAAATATTTTTCGTCCTCTACTAAAAGATGGGATTTATTACAAAGATATGTCATAAATCTGACCTTAAAAACGGTTAGATAAAAATAACATCATAAATAAACTATGTAACAATTTAATTCACGTTTTATTTTTCACGGCAATTGGCCAGCGGACGTTTTACCTATTTAAGTGGATTAAACTAAAGAAAAATTTTCTTTCAGTCAAAATTAAAAAATACATTGAAACTTGAAGATTCTTAAAAAAATAGGCCGAAATATAGAAGGAGTTCCCTCAAAGGCCTGCAACACACCCGCTAAAAATGTCTATGAGATTCAATGACTGCCATTTTTTTCCGTCCCTAAGGCTCGTTTGACCCCTATAGAAAAAGGAGGCGCTTCATGGGTTTCGCACACAGGCGCTGCCGGGGGTCGGCGCGGCCCTGTTCCAGTATTCATACTCACGTTTTTGTATGTACGTTCTCTTAATTTCCGTAGCGATCTCGCAACCTTGGGATCACGCAGTGCAAAAACTCAATATTAAAGTCGGGATTGCAAATAGAAGATTGCGAAAAGGTTCGTAAATAAACATTCAATAACGCTACGATCGAATTAACAAATTAAATTGGGGCGCAAATCTAATCAGTAGTAATACTTAAGTCTAAATAAAACACAGTCTCTATAGTGTTAAGTTTTTACGTAAAAGATATAAAAATTTAATATGGCAATAATATAGATCGGAAATCCAGCGAATCCGAACTAAAAACGTATACAGTTCATAGTTAATTCTGCATTTTAAGTAAGTTCTTACCATAACCATATCATTAAGTACCGTATTTGTTTATATTAACGTTTAATATCAATAAAATAACACTTAATGGACTCATTTGGTTCGAATCACCGCTTGCAGTTTGGCAGAATTGTTTTATTTAAGGCGCAGAATTATTTGTATTTTTTGGTAAAATTAAACTTTTGATGCTAAACTACGTTTAATATGTATTTAGCCTAATTGTTTTCAGTTTCTATATCTGAAATACCAGTCGTTTACATCTTTATACGTATTATTGATTGCATTTGACGCAAAAGTGAGATTTGCGTCATCACTTGCGCGTCTGCGTTACTTATAGCAAATACAGCTTAACCTAAAACCATTTAGTTATTTACTTCCTCCTGTCAAGGCATTAAAGCCTTTCTTCCGTAGACTTCACTGCGTCCCTAACCATATACGACTTCAGTCTCAGAAGCTCGGGTTAAAATCATAGATTTCAATGTTAGGGGAGAGAAAGTCAGCTATATTGTCAAATAATGATAATAGACTGGTGCCAGATATGAATCCTACGGCGCAGGCGCAATGATTCGAAAGTAAAAGAAGGCTATGGATAAACCGATATGAATCGCCGCTATATATAAGTTTGGAGATTAGCAGAGCGGAATCTCTCGGAAGGCCTGGGATGCCGGATGAAAGTTGTACCGGCGTCCTTTTTTTATATATTTGCGCCTTTATACCATCGTCATTTTGAATATAGGATGGGATATCGTTTAATGAGTATTATAAGTATAGAGGTACTATCTGCGTAATGTATATATCAGTAGAGAAATGCCGCTATGATCGAGTTGGCCTGAACATTATATAGCTTGAATAACTTATTAGATTGATAACTATAATAATAAAAATTCGGCCACGTTCAGCAATTGGGTACGCGCGCCTACTGGTGAATTGGCTAAATTAAATCATTTATATACTTTGTGTATAGCTAACACCTGGACGTATGAAATAAAACGCTATATATTCCATATACATGAATTAAAATATTTTTCTGTAATCAGCTCAGCATGGTTATAAAAACATTTGTACGTATTAGCAAACTAATGCTTGTATTACGCTTAAGCTTAATGCTTGGAACAGAAATTCCTAGCAAGTACTGTTTGACCTCTTCACAAGTCGCATTGTATTGGCCTACTGCACGTATGTACTCAACGTAAGTACTATTTTGTGAATAATTATTGTCTTAGAAAAATGTCTTTTTAAATGATAAAAGGATTGTCTATATATGGATAAATATATCGTTTACGTTCCACCGAGTTTTGCTTGCATCTGAAATTATTATTAAATTTAAGATCGTATAAAAATTTAACTCTTACAGTTTATCATAGTCTTTATTGTTGATAATTAATATTTTTTTGAATAATATTTAATACTAATTTACGGTTAAAAACAAAATTAATTTGTCTTTGTATAAATTTAACGAGCAGCCATCTTGTTAAAATGTACTTACACGGTTTGAAGGACCAAATTCGATTATTGCATTACAAAAACTGTTTTTTTTTAAACTTAAGTAAGAAAAATTGCATTCATCATTTCTCTAGTTGTAAAATGACATATAATCATAATCAATGTTAATACTATTCACGGTTAAAAACATAATTAATTTGTCTTTGTATAAATTTAACGAGCAGCCATCTTGTTAAAATGTACTTACACGGTTTGAAGGACCAAATTCGATTATTGCATTACAAAAACTGTTTTTTTTTAAACTTAAGTAAGAAAAATTGCATTCATCATTTCTCTAGTTGTAAAATGACATATAATCATAATCAATGTTAATACTATTCACGGTTAAAAACAAAATTAATTTGTCTTTGTATAAATTAAACGAGCAGCCATCTTGTTAAAATGTACTTACACGGTTTGAAGGACCAAATTCGATTATTGCATTACAAAAACTGTTTTTTTTTAAACTTAAGTAAGAAAAATTGCATTCATCATTTCTCTAGTTGTAAAATGACATATAATCATAATCAATGTTAATACTATTCACGGTTAAAAACAAAATTAATTTGTCTTTGTATAAATTAAACGAGCAGCCATCTTGTTAAAATGTACTTACACGGTTTGAAGGACCAAATTCGATTATTGCATTACAAAAACTGTTTTTTTTAAACTTAAGTAAGAAAAATTGCATTCATCATTTCTCTAGTTGTAAAATGACATATAATCATAATCAATGTTAATACTATTCACGGTTAAAAGCAAAATTAATTTGTCTTTGTATAAATTAAACAAGCAACCATCTTGTTAAATCGTACTTACACGGTTTGAAGGACCACATTCGATTATTGCATTACAAAATCTGATTTTTTTATAAATTTAGTAATTCATCATTTCTCTAGTTGTAAAATGACATATAATCATAATCAATGTTAATACTATTCACGGTTAAAAACAAAATTAATTTGTCTTTGTATAAATTAAACAAGCAACCATCTTGTTAAATCGTACTTACACGGTTTGAAGGACCACATTCGATTATTGCATTACAAAATCTGATTTTTTTATAAATTTAGTAATTCATCATTTCTCTAGTTGTAAAATGATATAAAATAATAATGAATGTTAATACGATTTACGGTTAAAAACAAAGTTAATTTGTCTTTGAATAAATTAAACAAGCTGCCATCTTGTTACAACGTACTTACACGGTTTGAAGGAGCTAAAACTTAAAGGTAACAGATTTAAATCTGCCATAACAGTAACGAGTGTCTCCTTAACAAAGTTGGATAATATCAGAACTAGTTCGCATTCAGCGATAACCGTTTATAGCTTCATTAAAACTTCCTACACTTGTTTAAGTTTTGTTGAGAGTCGAGATTGCACCAAATTTCATACGTTTCCTCAATGCTGAAACCTAATTGTTTCAATGGAAAAAAGATTCGCGTGTAATAATATTCAAGTATAATGATATTTTTTGTGTAAACGGAATGTACGTTTAATATTAATTATTTTTAATATAGAAATTTCATTTATTAGAAACATGAATGAATGAATGAATGTAAACACAAAACCGTTTATTTTTCGCAAAATTTTCTTATTAGAACATCTTAAGCCGCAGTGTCTCCAACAAAAGTATATTTTAAGCGGAGTTGTGGAATGAATATGACTAGATAAGCATATAATAGTTATAATAAAGCCTTAGGCCTTGGCCTCAGATTTCTGAATCTGTTTTATGATCATTTCTTAAAGGTGATCAGCCTCCAGTGCCTGACACATGCCGTCGACTTTTTGGGTCTAAGATATCATATCGTTTTCCTTCACCGTTCAAGCAAATGTTAAATGCGCACATATACAGAAAGTCCATTGGTGTAAAGCCGGGGATCGAACCTACAACCTCGGGTAGCTACGCTGTAGCCACTAGGCCAACACTGCTCACACAACAACTCTTTACAAAAGATACACACACTTAAAATTTTATAAAGAAATAATGATATATTTTTTCCAACGACCTCTTATAGAGTATAGGCCTCCTCCAACTGGCTCCATCTCTCTCTATCTTGAGCATTTTCTCCCAATCTTTCTTACCAACTTCTTGAAGCACCGTGCAAGTCGGCGACATCTCTTTCTTTTCCCTGGTTATCCTTTCCACCTTGTTAATTAGATAAGCATATAATCTTTTAAAATTACCAAAGATTTGATGGAAATAACACGAGTTCGGAAAGTTTGTTTTGAAAATATCTAACGCGAAAGTTAATACATTAAACATTAACAAAGCGAGTGAGACTAGCGTGCCAACGCTGGATAAGTTTTAATGAACCGGTAACGACTTGAACCGTACATCCGGGTCTAGTACTCACTACAGAATTCAAACAGTATCGGGTTGTGTATCTTCTATAGATATTAGAAATAAAATACTCGTATAATAATAGATAGTACCGGTGACTTCAGATGCTTGCCTCGCTCAACGAATAAGTATCGCAATACAGTGAGGTAATGCTGTCAGCGTTAAAGGTACTTTAGCCACACGGACGCAGATATGAAATAATAATAATCTTTATTCATTTTCCTCACAAAAACTTAGTACATAAACAAGTGACAGTAATGTACTATTATAAATAAATAATTGTCTATCTTCTATTTAAGGAAAATGCTAGTTTGTGTGAGACTGATGCTCAAGGTAAGAGTACCTGTGTTACAGGTCATCAGGCCTCCACCTTACCATTTAGTGAGAAAAAACAATCATTATTACATAGGCTGCAACTTTAACAAAAAAATATTTATAAGGATACACATATAAGGAAACCACATGGGGTATGTCTGTGTGTGTAAGTGTGTGTATGTGTGTGGGTGGGTGTCTGTGTGTTAGTGTGTGTACGCGACTGTAGTGCGAGACTGTGTATGTATTATTACTTAATTGTTAATATAGTAAACCTAAAACTATTATACTATAAATTATAGAACATTTTATATTTGTTTTAATTTTCTCGTCAGTTGGAGATACGAGGATAAAATCCTTGGTGTGACGTGGCGTGGAGCAGTCTTCTAATATTAGAAGTTCCATAACCAAGTGAATAATAACCAAAATATGTGAGTGCCCTGTGCCAATATAAAATAATAAGACGGTATATTATATAAGGCAACTGCTAAAGCCTAGTAGATCATAATATTACTTACACAAAATTACATAATATTAATTACTTTTGTATTAAATTGGAATATACCGCTCCTTCGTATAGCTGAAATCCTATTTGAGTAAATTGTAAACTAATTTTTTTGTATTTCAGTTACGCGGGTTGTGAAAGGTTATTTTCTATAGGAAGGTTTGTATAATGTATTTTTAATAATGATTATTATTTTCAAGAAAAAAATATAGACTAATTTATTAAAAGGCCGCAACGCACTCGCTAACACGCATTGAGAGTGGACATGGGCGGTCATTTAACATCAGGAGAGCCTTCTGCCCGTTTTTCCTGTGTTCTATTTAAAAACGAATATTAGGCACTGGTAAGATATGCCAAAAGATCGCTGTACTTAAAATGTTATGTAAATGGATGTTATAATATAAATGACATTTAAAAATGTACTTTACAGCTACTATATGTAGAAGAGTAAATAAAATGAACACAAAACGATCGATTTCTTGAACAATATATTTTGCAATGCAATCATTTCAAGGGAATTTCAATAAAACACGAGTACTCAATTCACAAGAAAACAGTAAAAATAAACGTTATACAATACCACAGTTGTTATGTGCCGTTGTTGTAAAGATGCCTGTACATGATACTGAAGTATTAATACAGAATTTTATTTATTATCAGCATAGCTTATAATAATGTTAGGGAACAGTGATAAAAGTGCTCTGAGACTAAATTTTAAATAGTGTTATAAGTTAATTTTATACTTGTCATAGTAGAAAGATTATTTGACATAGAAGCATTTCTACATCTGTTTCATTAAGATTTATCGGGACCAGCCTTATGTCTACTAACCTGATGCACCTAAATTCGAACCCAATACTGGCTTTTACGCTATGTACGAGTTAGACACGGAGGAATAGAGCAACAAATCAACAGTATTCATAAAAAAGCATAAGAAAATTATCCTATGTACATGTACCATTAAAAATATTTCTCCAAGGACGGCCAGCTTGGCTATTGTATTTTTATGGTAAATCAGAGTACACAATAGATCCTCTCACAATATTTATTTAAATCTAAAATATCACCAACAAAGACCTGAATGACATGAATTTTTAATAAAAAATTATATTTCTATGGAAGCTGCCAACATTGTGTTAGATTTGGGCATAGCATTTGTTCTGCGTTCATTTTAAACATAAAATAATCGGACTATGAAATTTTGGACAGGATTTTGTTGTGCTTTTCAAAGCTTTTATATTTGTGGTTATGGAAATATGAGCGATTTGTTTAGAATATTATCAATTGCAAATGTTTTTTTTCTGTGTAAACTGCACTTTTGAATCAAAAATATTTAAAAAATATTAGATTTATAGACATAGACATAATTTTTATTACTAACGAAACACACACAGAAACACACAAAATAATAACAATAAAAAAAAAAAAATAACAATTTTTTTAAGGGATAAGGTACATTTTAAGTTTGTAATGTGTGTGTGTGTCATTATGCTGAGGAGAAGACGTGTTCCACAGCGCTGGTCATTCTGCCAGAGACCACAACAGTTAGTTTATCTACTACAGATTTTGATGAATATGTCTCATCAACATCAGAAAAATATTTTTATTTATAAAATCTAAACCAGTGTAATTGTACTATTTTTATTGATTCTTCACTAACTCTTTCTTTTCTTTCTGTGAAACTGTCCCGTGATGAAAACAGTACTTTTCTTTTGTTGTAATATGTAGTAGTTTACTTACTTAAACCTATAAAAACGCCAAATAATGCACCTGCTCTATATCAATTTATATTGCTAAGTAATTTACTTATTTGTTATTATTATTTAGTATTCGTATTATGAGCACGTTTTTAAAACATCTATAATAATAATAATATGCCTCTTATCCTGAACTGTTTCTTTGACTTTGTGGTTGACTCTTATCTTTAAGTTATAAAATATCTCTGAGTTCAGTGTGCCTCTTGACAAAGGCCTCCTCTAACAATTTCCATTGTACTCTGTATAATTTGTTCTCATTCCTTTTGTTTTTTGTCCTTGTTAGAGGGTGATGGTCTAAGTCTTCCGCGGGGACCAGCCGTGGTGGAAGATATTTTTTTGATTTTTTGTGTAAATAATTAATTGTTGGTGTATGATGGTTCCGGTGGTCCATTGGGGATATTCAGTTTTTTATAGAGCTATTTATTCTCGTGGATCAGAGACTTGCTCTTTCATATAGTTTAGTATATTGGGTCTTGCAGATATCTCTGGTATGTGTTTTGGGTAGTGTGGATGATGGATTGTTCAATGTTGCGTTCTTGTTAGTTTTCTTTTCTAAGTAGGTGCCTTTCTTGAATCAATTTCAATTCCTCTTCTATTTATTTTCTTTGGGCTTTTCATAAGAGCTTGTAACTGTATTTTATAAGGCAGATTTTATTTCTTTATTTATTTATTCTACTTGCAAGGTTCCAGTTGTTTGCGGTTGTCTAGGATATTGGGGTACACTCTTTTATAGTACGCCTTGTGGAAGGTCAGGCTTATTTTTGAGTATAAGATATTTTATCCATGAGTTGTGATGGTGACTATCACTGGACAGTTTTTATTATGAGTTTTCTGCCCCAATTCTATATATTTAGAACTAATTTCTTGGCTATCCATATGAACATCCCATATTCAAATTATTTCTTTGATATAATCCACTAACTCCGTTTCTAATTTAATATTTTCATTGATTCCAAAAAAGACGAAATTTTTCTCTTTTCTATAATATCTGCTCTTTGGAGTTAGATAAATTCATAGTTCTGAAATTTTGTTATTGAGTTTAGTATTTTTCTCATGGAACAGTTTTCATTTTCTCGTCTAAAGCCTTCATGACGCTCTTAGTTACGGAGTATGCACTAAGTTCAGACTGATTTTTAAATTTCTCATCGAGTTTGCTTTAGAAGTAGTTCCATGTTATTTAATAGACAAGTCTATGTGTCTTTGCCCGTTTATTAATTCTAGGTTAAAATAATTCTGAAGGGGCTTTTCAACAATTATCGCACGATATTTTTAAACACTCTCACTGTGTTCTTTTATTAGTTGTGTTTAATGAACTTCGTTTTAATGTTTTTACGTTTCACAGGCACGAAAATGTCACTTTTTAAAACACTATTTTAACGATTAGCAAAATCTGCGTTCAACGTTGCAACGTACGTGTTAACAGTTTGACCGCCGGAACCGGAAAGACTAAAAACATCTTCTAAATAATAAAATATTTTATTGTTGTTCTAAAATGACTGGGATAAATGAAAATTCCTTCTAGTATAGGCTTTAGATAAAAATAAACGTCAAATAAAAGTTTCTTCCGTCGCAACCTTCCCAAAAGTGTCTAAATGTCACGATGTCCGAGACAACGTCAATGTTAACGTCAAATTATTTACCACTTGACAAATATTATAAAACAATTGCTTTTTATTTTTGCATAAAAAATATGCTTATCAATAATATGATCAAGATACAATATAAGAATTATATTTTATAGTACGCCTATTGATTCTCGCCGATTACGCAGACTAGACCTTTCATGAAAGATATTAAACTATAATATCTCGCAGATACTCGTAAATACCCGATTAAGTAGCGATTAGTGGCGATCAGCAAGTAAAGGCTAAGTAGGGGCTTTGAAAAAAAAATAGTCAATTAATTTGTATTTATATTGTATTGAGACTTATACCGAAAAAGATGCTGTAACTGCATTAAAAAGGCAGCTTTTATTTATTTTATGTTTTTCAATTTAATTAACAAATTTCGGCACTTTGATAATTCAAGTAAAAACAACATTGTGTTAGATATTCCGTAGAGTAGTTAGTAGAAGGCATTAGCCGAGATGCAAGCCAAGAGGTAATCAATGTCAGCTGGGACGCTCGCGGTTTGGCCCAGGTACAAGGTACTCTAGGAGCCATTAAGAAGACTGACTGGGGCCTCTGACTTTGCTTATATTAAATAATATTTTTTTATATAGAATAAAAAACGGGCAGGAGGCTCACCTGATGGTAAGTGAAACCCCGCCCATGGACTCTCTAAACGCCAGAAAGCTCACTAGTGCGTTGCCGGCATTTTAAGAATTGGTACGCTCGAGTCCCTAAGTCGAATTGGTTCGGAAATACTTCAGTCGGTAGCTGGTTACACATGGTGGTGCGCTGCAAAAACTGCCTTAAAAAGGCTCAGTTGTGGAACCACGCAGAATACGAAATGCCACATGTATCAACGACGTCTGATGATGAAACTCAGCTGAAGGTATTAATCCGAACAACTAGCCTAGCCTAGCAACAAATTACAATGTTATTTTTTTCTGTGTAAAAAATTGTGACCAGGATCAATCATTTGTTTTATAAACAAGTAATAGTTCCTTTTGCTATCGAACTCTATAAGAATTTATTTTTAATTTAATTACTTTCAATTTCGCTTGAGGAAACTCCTATGATTGTAAAACTTACATTAGTATAAATGTAAATATAGATAATACAAAAATCAACAGCTCAAACACTAAATCTTCATTATGCAGCTAATGTTGCGATGAACAAAAGTTCCTACCTATAATTACGTCCCAATTTACATTCTACCCTCATATAATCTTGTTAAGCCCGCGGATCATAGTGTTACCTTTGTTATGGCGTTACAGATTAGTAGGGTAGCCCACAGAATATTTTCTATTTATTTTAAACTCGGCCGAGATGTTTTAGGATATTTTTTTATGGGAAAAATCATTTAGTAAGTATCGAGCGCCGCCCATCCCCGCCGGCCAACTGCAACGCAAGATAGCGATCCTTTACACCTGCATCGCCTAGATATGATTGTCAATATGCGATGATGTATCGTGATTTTTTAAGTTAATCAAAATCAATCAGTTTATTCTGTTGATTGTGAATTTGGGAGTTTAACAATATCAGTACCAAAATGTCGTGAACAAAACATATTGAATGTTATTTTGCTAGGAAGTATTAAAAATTACTAGGTATTTCAACACAAAGAATCACTTCTTGTTCTACGCTTATGTACATGTAAGTAGTTTATGTCAATGCCATGTCTAATTCCCTGTAGGAAGTCCTGGCTTTACAAATGCAAATTGATCGGAAGAGCAAGCTTTCGCTTTCAAATAAATTACGTAGCAAGAAATACGCTAGTCTGTTGCACTATATACAATACGTGAAAAAAGAAATGAGCATTGTTTGATTCGTGGAATCTTATCTCAAAAAATCAGAACTAGTCGTTGAAAAATGTTGATGGATAATAGTTTCCTCTGAATTCAATATCGTAAGATAGATAGCTTCGATAATATCAGTTAGGCCCAAAGGAATATTTCGTGTAAGGCCTTGAGTTTCAGATTAACATGATATGCCTAGGCGCCAGACACACGTATCCGTATCTCAATCATGTTAACAACTATCTACTCATCTGCAGAATACGTTTATGACCTTGAAGATTACGAATTTATATTTATATGAATATTACATTCACCTGTTTGGTATGGACTCATCAACAATTGATTGATGTTTCATTCTCTGTTTATATGTCTGTATAAGTTATTATTATTTTCTTATGTAGCCTAGTTTACATTTCAAGCATCGTCATGCTCGCTTAAATGTCATTGCTTGTGGCGGCGTCCATGCGTCGGGTTTCTCTCTTCCTAAAATATGGCGAGGGGGCCATGCGTCATTCTCGTGAACGGGTGCTACTTGCCGTACTTGAATTCGTGTATGCGGTGATGTTAGTTATTTCCACTATGTGTTTGCGTGTTGTTCCCACGAGAATGTAAGTGCGTGCTCCTATTTCACCATGCCTCCTGCTGATAGAGGACAAGTCTTTGTTTTTATTAATTACTTAAGATGTCATGTGGAACATCGTGTAATGGTTGCCGCTCCTTACGAACGTTGTGTAAAAAAAACATTTATTTATTATTTATTTATTTATTTATAAGGAACACCAAAGATTACATGTATATATTTTCTAATTAAAATATGGGTTATTAAGAATTAAAATAGGTGTAAAAATTACTCTAATAAATATAGAAGAGTTTATTAAGTATTGTATCTTTAAAATAGATAAATGAAAGGTAAATATTACATACCTAGGTAGATGATGAATTTTTAAAATAGGAATGAGTATAATAATCAAATATTCTAAACTAAGGTTAAAATTAATTATAGGGGATGTTTATAATTTAAATTGAAAAAAAAGTATATCTTTCTTTGTTGATTTAGATAGAAGTAAATTTTAAAATATTGGAAAAAATTATAATGTAAAAAAACCATCCAAATATACAGATTAATTTCAAATAATTTTAATCGATCAACATAATCCCTTTAGAAAATTTAGGGGTTTTTACAAACCGTTAATTTTGAATTCTATATATTGTGTGTTGGATTGGTTCCACACAAATAGTATCAATTACCAATATACAGAGAATAAGATTTTAAATTTTAAATAGTGGTATTACCTAATGAAACCGAATTGAAATGATTTATATATTTGTAGGAGAAACTGAGCACTATCATAACAAGTCTCGTATAGATCAACCTCCTAACAATAAATGAGTAAAAGATTAATAAGTTTATTTAAAATTTATATAAAATTTACCACATTTAAAATATGAGGTTATTTTAACCAAGTTGATCAAAAATTGAATAACAATATCATTGTAATTATTTTAAAATATATAAAATAAATTAAAAAAATGATTATATATAAAAAAAAAAAATAAAAAAAAAAAAAATAAAAAAAAAAAAAATAAAACCAAAAAAAAAAAAAATAAAATAAAATAATAAAAAAAAAAAACATGGCGATTAAAAAGAGTAGCGGAGAGTTCATTGCCAGTTCTTCTCTTCCGTTCTACGCCCTTGATTTGAGAACTGGCACTAAATGTAAAGTTAGAAGTATTTCATATACATTTCTTTTTTTGACGTTCATAAGTGCACATTGTGTTACCTATATGATTAAATGATTATTGACTTTTGACTTTATAAACGAATTGGCTAAGAATTGTTATATTTTTGTGTGAGCTGTAATATTGTTACGTATAGTTCAGAAATTAATATGGATTTTTCATAACAAAGCCACTCGGTATAAAAATCTAGCAAGTCTTCACATGCACAAAGTTCTTGTTCACTTTTGTAATGGTAATCTCTCTGTCTAAGCAGCTTACAAGCTTGTTTGCATTTTATAAGCTCCGGCATAGAATATTGCATATAAAATACTATATCTCGGTCGAACATGGCATTAAGGAGTTTTTATTTGAATTTGCAGTGACTGTACGATAATCGGAAAATATTAACCAAAATGTTTGGCTAAATTGGTATATTTACTAATTCTGCAAAGTTTTTGCTTACGTGACTTCATCTTATTAGAATTAGGTAAAAATATTAAGACATTATGATTCTATTAAAAAAAATTTGTTTACCATCAATCCAGTTAATTTTCTGTGTTAAGGTTTTTCACAAATAAAATTATATATATTTAATTTTATTATTTTTGCTCCGAAACAAGTTGAAATGAGGACAATCTGATACTTATGAAGGCAAATAAGAAACCGTAGCGCTATCCTGACCCATTCAACTTCTTCAAAATCGAGTAGCCCGCAATATTGCAGCACACAACTCACAAGGGGACTCTTTGTATCGAAACAATCGCATGGGTCCGCCAAGCATCCGCGTATACACAGCGTATATATATAAATATTAGCATTATTGTTAGGGAATATTCGTCAACGTAACTCACGTTATCCACTTACTAACCCATAGATTGTAGAACGACATATCGTTTTGGTTTGACAGTTAAAATCCCCACTAATCTTCAATTGCCAGTCCACTAAATCGCGTAAATTAAACTTTATTGTGTCGTAAAGTTTTATAATTCACTTAAAGAAATAATAGCAGTTTTAAGTTAAAAAATATTTTAATAAGCACCGCGGCAGTCTCCAGGCGTTCGCACTTTTTTCTTTGGTACTTTGCGAAATTAAAAACTGAGAAAAATTTACACGAACGTTTTATAAGTTTTATTTTACTGAACCTTTCTTTGAGTTTTAATAAAAAGGCTTGAGATAACTGTTTCTGTTTACATCTGTTGTGAATTTATCTCGTAATTATGTAAACGAGAACAGGCTTCGGAGTTAGTAAGAGAAATGTAGTTTTGATAACTTTTGTGTCTTTAATTAAAACTGAGGCCTATGTATTAAACACAAAGTTTATGTTATAGCTTGGATCTTTATTAGGTAAAGTATATACTGAGAATTGTGTTTGTCTTATCTTTGAGACTTGAATTCTTTTCAGCTTCCATTTTCCTCAATTTTTCGCTTTAAGCAGATGTTTTCGTTTTATCGTTATGTTTATCCAATAATAAAACAAGGGTGTGTTAGTGGGCTTACATTATATTACTTAATTCGAAAAATTCCCTAATTCTAAAATTTAATTAGTAACAATAATCTTTAGTTCGTAATAATAAAAAAATGTATTATAGTAAGTTTTAAAATAATTGTTTACACGCAGTTAATATTACCAAAATCAAAAAATATTTGTTCTTTATCGTAACAATAATAATGATTCTTTTTTCCCAAATGCGAGGACCTAAAGCAATTGTGAACGTAGAAATGACAGATAATTTTACTAAAACACCCTCATTATGAGCTAAGGAGATTAAGTAAGGAAATAAACCTTTTTATAATTACCGGCTATTTTCCGTAGCCCGTAGACGCCTCGTAGCTTTATCTCCGCCGTCGTAGCACGGATTAGCGTTTTTCCTTGAGATACAACAAAACCTGACATTTATCTAAGTATCGCAAACTACCGGAAAAAGGAAATTATTGAAATCTGTATAATACATAATAAAACTAGTTATATACAATCTTTGTGTGCATTTGCTTTGAATATATAATACTATTGAGTTGCGAACTGGTATTAAATGTAAATTTAGAATCAATTTAACGTCTTTTCTGTTGACGTTCATAAGTGTACTTGGTTACCTATTTGAATGAAGTTATTTTGTGTTTGAGTTATGTTTCAACTACAAAACTTTGTAGTCCCAGAAGTAGACACGTTTCTGTGTTTGTTTCGTTGGTTTATAAGCCGTGAATCAAACTAAAGATTTGGCGAATATGAATCATGTGCCACATAAGAGTAACTTTATCGTAAAATAGTATTATTCAGTAATATACTACAGGTTTTAGATGAATTGCTTTTATTGATATTGGTATTTCTTTATGGCCCTGAATCCTAAACAATACGAACATCTGAAAGAAGGAAAATAGATGCTCTGGAAATGTGGTATTTGGAGGCGGATGCATAGGATTCCTTGGACAGCGAAGGAAACAAACGTGCCCATACTAAATAGTCACAGGTAAAAAATCTTTCGACAATTTGTTACCAACAGATCCTGATTTTATTTGGACTTGTAAGGTAAGGCATGAGTGGCAGTGTGGAGGGAACTAGCCCTTGAGCCCGATCCCCTACTCGTTGGAACAATCAAGTGAAGGCCCTTACAGGTCTTACAGGTCTAAGGCGCAGAGGCTTATCGAAGACAGGGGAGAGTGGAGGAAGTTTTGCAGCGCCACTAACACGATGTTTAGAAATGAAGAGTGCGACTGAAGCAGCCTTTAATGATCCAAGTAATGAAACATTACTTTTTTTGAGCCTAATCTTACTTAAAACAATTGTTCTTAACCATAAAAATATATATTGAATATTTCTCTATATTTATATTGATCATTATTAAAATGTCGTTTTGATTATTGTTGTTAGACTTATGTGGAAAATTGCAAAACAGTAAACCACAAAAGCAATTATCGTATATTGAATAAAAATAGAACAGGACTAGTAAAACAGATTTGGGTCGTAATAATAAAGATCTTCCTTCCTTGAAAATGCATTTCATGTTGATATTCAATTCTGTGCTCTATTGTCTTTTAGCAAAGTCGATAGTCCGAGTAATTATTTACAAGGATTTAAAATGAAATTTTTAAAGTATTTTAAACTTTAGTAGAACTGAATACAGTTGAAAGTCAATATTGAATGGGTGAAGAATTCGTGTCTAAGAGCTATTGCCGAAGTAGCTTATTGAATGGCTACACGCGAACAAACATAATGGTTACAAACTTGTGTTGGCATTCTTGGGGTAAACGATGACGAAATGAAGATAACATTTCTTATAGTAAGATAAAACTATCTTTTTTAAAGAAAAAAAAAAGGGTGCGTGTACTTATGTACGCGCGTAAGAAGTTATACTTCTTTGGCTTTCTTTATTTTTTTTTTAAATATACCTAAATAATTAATAATAAATATTTAACGTTAATAACTTAATAATATTTAATATTGAGTATGTTATTCAATTATTAATTAATATTAATAATAATAATTATTATTTATTATATTATTTATTCAATTTAGTTATTTTAGGTATAATTTTGTGTCACAGGTGCGCGCGCATCGTAAAATTTCACTCTCATAAATTTTTCATAAGGCGCCTAAAGAAGTATAACTTCAAAAATCGTTATCCTAATAAGACATTGGTATAATAACCGTGGCCGGTAACCACATTAATTGATCAATTTTCATTTTATATTTATAAGAACACTGTCATCAACTCTAAATATCTTCATTGAATGTAAAACGAAAAAATTGTTCAACGAATTACATTGCTATATGAATATTTGGATTAAGTATTTTTTTAATTTTCGTCAGACCTAAATGATTCAATAAAGTTGCTTATATCACAGCTAGTATATACATTATTTGTTACTCGATGATAACTATGTGGTTCTAGCAAACAAGTGACTAAACGAAGTGAAGTTAGTTCGGAAACGGTGTTTGAGGACCGAATCTTCTTAATATTCAACGCCACAAGGTATTTCAAAGTTCTGGTGTAGGGATGTGGTACACATATGTATAATCAAAAATAGATTACAAGTTAATCTATGTTTGTCAGATTGCGGTTAAGATAAACAATATTGAGAAAATCTGACTATCATTCATTGTAGTATTTTAGCATTATGAAAAATCAATCTTAAATCGTATTAATAATTTAGTTGTGTTTAAAACAGCTACTTTAAGCCTCAATGCAAAAAGTGGGGTCAAAGTCCCATCCCTATGTGCCGGTTTGTGGCACCGTACATCTTAAACCAATGAACCGATCGTTGGGTGTGGTTATTTGTTAGTAACCATGACAGTTTTATGAATAAAAGTGACAACAAATTATTAATTTGATTGAGGCTAAACTTTATAATTCATTCAATAACATAATATTTTTTTCTTTCTGCGAAAATAACTTCAAGAGGAAAAATTCAATAAAAGAATTACGTGATTCCATAATTGTAAAGCGAAAATAATTAACATTAAAAGACTTTTATATTAATTGAGATTTCAACTTGTAACAACTGCTCAAGCATACCTGAAATATGAGTGGAGAATTCAGACCGAAGGCTCATAATTTAATTTAACTATTGTCCAATAATATTCTTGACATATGACATAAAGAAACGTGCACTAAAATGGTACTTCCCAAGCCGTTTGATAATTTTAGTTTTCTTAACTTTAAAATTCCGAAAAGTGATCCCTCATTGAAGTCGCTTTGCAGAGGAAATTACTATAAATGGTTTTCTTGGAACTTATAAGTTACTTTGTTAAAGTGTTTCGAAGTCGGTAAATTAATAATGCATAGGCGGTTTGGTTACTGATGCAAACATGCAACAAATGAATTGTTTTGGGTTTTTCAGCTGGTAGAAGGTGGTGGAAGGTTGATGTTAACGAGAATTTTTTTTTCCGATATTCCACTAACTCGATTATTCTTAATAATTAAACAACGGAAAGTTGCGTATATGGCCCACGTGTTGCGCCATGACTGCTAACGCATTCAATTAATTATTATGGGTAAAAAAAACGCACAACGGTTGGTCCGTTACGGTAAGTGTCTAATTGCGGAAACTGAGTCCACCATTCCTAAACGGCGTGTTGGTAGAAGGAAAAAATCATGGCTTCCTAATGTCAGGGAGTGGACGGGTATTGTGACTGCTGAAGAGTTGCCGCATCTGGCGAAAAACAAGACATGCTTCACGAGGCTGACTGCCAACCTTCAGTAATGGAAAGGTGATACCTTTCCATTACAAGAAGAAGAAGCTTGAAGAATGAAAGATCAGTTACTCATACTAAATAGTTAATGTCCCAGTTATATTTTTAGACAAATTAAAAAGTTTTATATTACTTTTACAGAACTCAAAAACAACGGCTGACCTTGAGCGAGTATTTTAAGTGTGTTCCCAACTTTGTAAGTGACTTTTCAACTTTTACGGTATCTTCCAGCTATTACCATCTACTCGTTTTTATGATACCCTAGTAACTTTTACATCACTTTGGATTATTAATTATTAATAAGGCAGACCGATTGTAAGGGAATGTTACTGGTGAGTTGAACTTTATTAACAATTAATTTTTTACGCAGGAAACATTTTCATTTTTTTTATTTATTTATTTATTTATTTATTTAGTTAATAAGCTTATAACATCACACACAGTACTAAAATTACTAATTATTTTACAAAAAATCTCGCATCTAAAATGTGTGACAATTAATGTAAGCATAAGTTTCACAAAAAAAAAATTAAATAGAAATAAAAATTACAATTAAAACATATACGATAGTAAAAGCACACAATAAAATAAAATAAAAATTACAGAAATTTGTTGGCACTTAGTGCAGAAAAAAATAAATCATCATCAAAACAGCGAAATTAGGTTTGAGAAAGGCAACCCACAATGCTTTCTCTAAAACCGATCAGCCCACTACCGAATATATCCAGCTCTGGATACGCTGTGTTCAATTTGTTGAAATCGCGAAGAATTCGAACGAGAGGTGCCTGAACTCCTAGGTTGGTTTTGGCAGAAGGATTTTAAATTTAAATTAAATAGAACTTAAATTGTAAAATAAAAGTTTTCCTCTAACTATTATAAATATATTCAATTTCTTATAAAATTGGGCATAAGGAAAGATATAGTAGATAAATTTACTTAGCGTCAACAAATAAAAAACGGACCTGAAACTGGAAACTAGCAAAAGAAACTGTATTTCGCCTTCATCATCAGATCGACTCCAGACCTAAAATAATTAGTAGTGCTTTTAAATACTGAATGAAAAAATTAACCAACGCACGCCATAACGATTTTCGAAGGTTCCCTCTCGATGCCATCATCAGATCTTATACCCCGTTTTCTATATCTCTTCTTTCCTGTCTCCTTTCTAACAATAAAAGAAATACCAAAATCGGTTTATAAATAACAACATTACAAAGCCATCCACGATAACTCCGAAAAAATATATACGGTCGAATTGGGAACCCTCCTCCTTTTTTAAGTCGCTTAAAAATAAACTTCAACCAGAGTAAGGCTTTAGATATATCTACCCAAGTTATTTATGTACGACATATAGTAAATACAAACCGATTTGCATAGTTCTAGATTGTCGGGTATCGATATGGTAACAATTTCCAATGAATTCTGACATGGGCCACCCGTCTTCAATGCTGTCCGGCTGCGAGTTATACATGGTCTTCCCATCTTGTTGACCCTGTCATTTCTGACTTACCAATATGAAACTTTACTAAACATATTTAGCAACAAGTTATCTCTATGTATATAAAATTCTCGTGTCCATAATGTTCGCTCCCATACTCCTTCGAAACGACTCGACCGACTCTTATGAAATTTTATTTTCATATTCAATTTTTTTATTTTTCAATTTTTTCAATTTTTTTATTTTATTATGATATAGCATACAACAATACATACAACCCCTATATTTTTATTATTTTAGAAAGTTATTTTTATTGAACTAAAAAAATGTTTCCTAGAAAAATATACATGGCAAAACAAACTTTTGCCGGATCAGCTAGTTATTTTATAAATGATAGAATTAATAATAATAATAATTTTTATTAATCAGACAAATACAGTCCATTGATTGATTAGTGAGTTAGTAACAATAGTTTCTTAAGATCTATGTTAGAGAATTAGTAAAAATAAGGAAAAAGTAGTTAAATAAAAACTATCAGGTACAAAGCCCTGCGGAGATGTCCGAGGAGTGTCGTAAATAGGGGCACTCCATTCTTTCGACTATCATCCGTAAGATGTTGCTGGAGCTGCCCTGCACCCGGCGCACCAAAAAAGCGCACCGCTTTCGCATAGTGGCGAAAAAGCAATCCACCCGCGCCTCTGCAAACATTCTTGATACACTGCAGAAGCGAGGCAGTCCCAGCAACACCCTAAATGCGTTATTATACTGCACCCGAAGCGAGTTGTATGTTTGTCGAGTAAAACTGGCCCATAGGCTGCACGTGTAGAAGTTAGTGCAATATGCTCTGAATAATGTGACTTTTACGTCATGAGAACAACGTACAAACCTACGAGCCAGCATATTTGCTCTCACCGACAACGCTCTTCGTTCTCTCTCTATATCGCCATTATCTTTGAGGTCGGGGAGTAGGACGTGCCCAAGGTATTTAAACTTACTAACTCGCTGTAAAACACAGTTGTTAATAGTAACCGTCGGCACATTTTGTAGTCTCCTCCTCCCTGACTCAAACACCATCACTTGGCTTTTCTTGGCATTATTATTATTAATGACTCGGCAAGTGTCAGCCTGCTAAAATCATTAATAAATTACACTGAATTAAAAATTCTAATATATTGTTACTGCTATTCATTTTCATATTAAATGTATAATGTAAGCCTGTCACGCAAACATTATTTCATATTATTGTGGTTTAAAAGTGAGAACATTTTGCAAGTTATTATGTCAACGCTTAACATTTCATATAATTACTGTAATATGTGGTATAAAGTTGGTTATTTATAGTAGTGTATATTTAATATTATTCCTGTGGCCATAGGTCAGAATATGATAAATGCAATTTCATCACTTTACAGGACAATAAATTAAATTATTAAGAAATCTTGAAGGCACTATTAAAATATGAAGCACTCGATATATGAATGAATGCACTTATGATTGTCTGATCTATGACCACAGATTTTAAAACTGCTTTTGAGCAGTTTGGAAATTTTGTATAAAGCTTTGAGACAAATATAAAAATAAATATGTAGTTGATAAGTGATTACCGAGTCATTAAAGGAATAAATTAGCTTTTGTATCCGTAAAATTTTATGTAAATGGGTATAACTGGCGTCAAAGACTCAGTTCCTCTAAACAGGTCTCTGGAAGAATGACCAGCACTGAGAAACACGTCTGCTCCGCAGACAACACGCAAATACACTTAAAATGTACCTTATTCCTTTTTTTTATTATTATTTTGTGTTTATGTGTGTGTCTACCCATGTTATTTATGTACGACATATAGTAAATACAAACTAATTTGCATAGTTCTAGATTGTCGGGTATCGATACGGTAACAATTTTTAATGAATTCTAACATGGGCCACCCGTCTTCAATACTGTCCGGCTGCGAGTTATACGTGGTCTTCCCATCGTTGACGCTGTCATTTCTGACTTACCAATGTGAAACTTTACTAAACATATTTAGCAACAAGTTATCTCTATGTATATAAAATTCTCGTGTCCACAATGTTCGTTCCCATACTCCTACGAAACGGCTCGACCGATTCTTATGAAATTTTATTTTCATATTCAGTAAGTCTATAAAACGGCTACTATCTATTAACCTCTAAGTGACAAATATTTCAATTTTTTTTATTTTATTATGATATAGCATACAAAAATACATTACAACCCCTAATTTTCACCCCTCTACGATCAACCCCTATATTTTTATTCTTTTAGAAAGTTATTTTTATTGAACTAAAAAAATGTTTCCTAGAAGAAATATAGGTAATATATTGTTACTGCTATTCATTCAACATTCTCGTGTCCACAACGTTCGTTCCCATACTTAAAATTAATGTTATTTCTAATGTCTAATGAAACATACACACTAACAACATTTGCTTTGAGTCACTCGTTTTTCCGATTGCCATTTTGATATAAAACTGTTTTCAATCGATTCCCCGATAGTACACATCTCAAGAACAAAGTAATGTAGATCGAAGTGCAAACTACAAGTGGTGCAGAATTTTTCCCACACCTGGCGTCTGTCTGCGCTTCCAACAACTGTCATTAGTCTTAAGTTTCCGCTTGAGATAGGAATGTAGCGAAATCTTAAAACTTAGATAAGATTTTAAGTATTATTTGTGGATATTGCAGCTTCACACATCGTATATATATATATCTCTTTGTATGGTAAGTATTTTTGACTGGTTAGTCGGAAAAATATTACGTCGAAAGATATGTTTGTGTATTAAGTGATTATTGCGTTACAGTACGAAGGTATCTTATTAAAAAATATCACCCGCTACGGCGCAGAATGAAGTGAGAGTTTAAACCTATATAGTGATTTATAGCGTGGGCGAATATTTGGCATATAAATATGACAACAATTAATTATAAATAGCTTGACTTATTATTATTATGACAGATGTTCTTATTATATGACTTAATGAACATTAATGTGACATTTGCATGCCTTATTTTTGTGTGGCAGATTGTGCGGATTTTTATAATTTATTGATATAAATGTACCACTTTCTTGCAAATAAATGATTTACTAAATCAAACACAATCATTAACAGTTGCAACGGTTTCCAGTCATGGTTTTCTTATCTTTCCACTCAAGCCTTTTCGCGTAGAGGTAGGCAGACACCACGGATATCCACTTGCGGTCTGACATCTCTTGCTTGATCCACTTTCATGCTTATTATGCGGTACTTTTGACTTGTGCCTTCTCTAGTACGTTCTGGTTTTGGTCCAGATTCGAGCGTCAAAGCCCACTCGACCTGACTCATTCACGGTTGCCTTGTATATCCTAGTCGCTTCTTAGTAGGTTTCTAAATGATCAGAAATCCAGGGCCTTCAGATTCAGAGACAAACCAATATTAAGGCATTTAATACATAAGTTTTACCAAATATATTAACAAAGATAGGGTTTAATATAACTATTGACCTAATTCTCCGTAGCTAAAGTAATATAAAAAGTCTCGTAGGATTAATGTCTCGCATAATATGAAATATTAAATAAAAGCTCAAACTATTAAAGCTTATTTAAGACTCAACACTCGACAGTATAAAAATAAATTGTTGGACTAATTGCTGAATAAACAAAGTAACACGAATCCTTGAGAAATGAGTTTAAGGATGGAGGTATAGTAAGCATAAAAATATTCAGTAATATTCAGCAAAATAGCGCGTTTTAGACACATCCGGTCGCACCTATTTGTGGAACCAGCAGCCAGTAGAAGCATTTCCGAACCAATACGCCTTAGGGGTCTTCAAGAAAAGAGCGTATCTCTCCCTCAAAGGCAACATAATATCCGCAATATGCCCCGGCGTTGTAGTTTAGCACTTTATCAAAGTAATCCGTCTGCTCAGCAGTGCTTAGCAGTGTTCGAACTCTCTAATATTTCATATTATACATGTTGGTCCAACCAGTGACGTCAATAATTTTTTTTAGATTCCTCACACCCCCAGTGTACGAAAATACACCGTATGTTCCACGATTTTTTGTAGTTTTTAAGTTATAATTTTTTATGTGTTTTTTGAATGTATTCTGCCAGCGAGGTTTCAAAAATTCATATCTTTTTTTGTTGTAGGGTTTTTGCATTTTTTTTTCTGTGAAATGATTGTCTTAAATATTGTATACGGTTGGTAGTGTGTTTTGCAGAGAAAATGCAATTCATGGTGGCTCATTAATCCTAATAAGTAAAAAACTTAAATGCAAAGAAAGAAAGGATATTATCAGCCTCTCTGTAGAACTAACTATTGAAATCTCCTGTGTGGAACTGGAGCAATTCATTGTTGTATGTCTATATTGTCCTCCATCAGCTGTCTATAATAATGTTGAAAATGTATTAGAGGAGATATTGTGTAAATTAGTAAAGTGTAATAAAGGGCTAATTGTGTGTGGGGACTTTAATGTCAATTTACTTTGTCATTCTAATTCAAGTGTACGCATACTTAGTCTTTTTCGTTCATACAATTTAATAAATCAATTTCATTCACCCACAAGAATAACAGCTAGCACCGCAACTTGTATAGATAATATATATAGTGACATAGCCCCTTTGAATGTTTCTATTTTCAATAGATTTAAATCTGATCACACTGGTCAATGGTTTGAATTCCAATTAAGGAAACAAAAAACATGTAAAAAGAAGAAAATTGTGATAACTCCTATTACAAATGACCGTCTGGACAGATTTAGAGAAGCATTGGTCTATAGAATGCCATTTCTGTGTGGCAACTCATCCCCTAATAATTTATACAATACTTTTTTATCCAAAAATCCATTTATTGATGAATTCAAGAAAGTATTTACTCAAAAGACTTTATTGGTCTCTGAGAAAACAACTTTCTGTGACTGGGCAAATGAGGAGTTACACAGGAAAAGGTTAAAATTATATGAAATCTATGACGAAATGCAATATAACACTAGTGTGGAATTTAGGGAATATGTTAGGTTGTATTCAAATAATTTCAAAAAAGATTGCAAAACTGCAAAGTCTCAATATTTAAGTTCAAAAATAAAAAATAGCATGGATAAAGTAAAAGCTACCTGGAAAATAATAAATGAAGAATCAGGTAAAACGTCTGACAAACGAACTGATTATATGTTAAAAGTTAAAGGGAAGTTAATAAAATCTGACCCAGAGGTAGCTTCTTCTTTTGAAGAGTTCTTTACAAATGTACCACTAAATACGACCAAGTCCCTAGATTCTTCACCTGCTGCTGCGATCTCATTGCTAGAAAAATGTGTACCTGAATGTAATATTAAATTTCAGTTTAAACATATAACTTGTAATGATATCGTTAAAACTTTTAAGCTTATTAATTTAAAAAAAGTAAAGATATATGGGGTATGTCAACAGTCATTTTAAATTCCGTTATTAATGTAATAAGCTCTGAATTGTCTATAATTTTTAACAGATGTATCGATTGTGGAGTCTTTCCGGACGAAATGAAATTAAGTAAGATTACACCGTTGTTCAAGGCCGGTAGTGAGTCTGATCCGTCAAACTTCAGACCTGTTTCCGTGCTCCCTGCGTTGAGCAAAGTTTTTGAAAAGATAATGCTAGACCAGCTTTCTTTACATTTTAATAAAAATAAACTCTTACATAATAAACAGTATGGTTTCACTAAGGGTCGCTCCACAATCGATGCCGGTGTGAAGTTGATTTCGGACATATTTAACGCCTGGGAAGAATCATATGATGGAGTCGGCGTCTTTTGTGACCTGTCAAAGGCCTTTGACTGTGTTCATCCTGATATACTCGTTGGAAAGCTTCAACACTATGGCGTTGATGGCAAAGCTTCCAGCCTGATGAATTCATATTTAAAGGGAAGGATCCAAAGAGTTCATGTCAATGGAGTCACCTCTCCGGGTTCGCAGGTATCAATGGGCGTCCCCAAGGATCGATTCTCGGGCCTTTCTTATTTCTGATTTACATAAATGACCTCCCATTCTTTGTCAACGAAGTTCATGAGATGGTATTGTTTGCTGATGACACTTCACTTCTATTTAAAGTGAATAGGAATAACGTATTATTGGACGATGTAAACAATTCTATCTCTCGTATAGTTAACTGGTTTAATGTAAATAACTTATTGCTTAATGAGAATAAAACAAAATGTATTAGATTTACAACTACTAGCGTAAAGCGAGATATTGGTAACCTGAAAATTAAGGACAGTGAACTAAACTTTGTTGACAAAACTGTTTTTCTAGGCATAACAATAGATAGTAAACTCCAATGGGGCCCACACATAGAGACTCTTTCGAATAGGCTGAGCTCTGCAGCATATGCAGTAAAGAAAATCCGACAGTTTACTGATGAGGACACGGCTAAAATTGTGTACCATAGCTACTTTCATAGCGTTATGTCGTACGGCATTTTACTGTGGGGTGCTGCTGCAGAGGTTCAATCCATATTTGTGCTGCAGAAGCGGGCTGTTCGGGGTATTTGTTGTGTTTCTCCGAGGGAGTCGGTACGGAATAAGTTTAAGGAATTAAATATTATGACACTATCTGGTCAATATATTCTTGAAGCCTTGTTGTATGTCCAAAAAAATATAAACGATTTTAAAACAAATGGTGACTTTCACCAGTATAATACGCGAAATAGAACTAATTTGAGTGTACGACCAACCAGGCTCCAAAAGATAAACCACTCCTTATATGGAAATTGTATTCGTTTTTACAACAAGCTCCCAAGCGAAATTAGAGAATTATCACTAAATAAATTCAAAGCCCTCGTTAAACGAAAATTAATCAACAAAGCTTTTTATAAATTTGAGGACTACTTAAATGATCCTAATCCTTGGGATTGAATTGCTCCAGTTCAAACAATTTGTATGACAATACTTGGCGATTAAAAAGAGTGGCGGAAAGTTTCTTGCCAGTTCTTCTTACCCGCTCTACGCCCTTGACTTGCGAACTGGTAGTAAATGTAAATTTACGATTAATTTAACTTGACGATTCAAAAGTGTACTTGGTTACCTACTTGAATAAAGATATTTTGAGTTTGAGTTTGAGTTTGTTAAAAAAAAAAAAAAATCAGCTCCCTAAAATTAGTTAAAGCTACTCAAAAAAGGTTTTAAAGTTTAGTTTTTAGCTGGATTTGCCCAAACATTCGACTTCAATTTAAAAATACAAAAATTAGTTTCCTTAGCTTCTGGCTAAGTTTAAAAACTCCGAAGGGTTCTAAGCTACCAAAATCATAGAAAAAAAATGGTACTTAATTGGTATTGTTTGTTGTAATCGGCCTTTTGTACTTGTACTAATAATTGGCAAAATTCAATATGGCTTTCCTTTTAATTGGGATGGGATTTTTACATTAATTGGAAACAGACGACACCGACTTGTGCCAAGTTAGCTAATGATATGCACAGATGGTATTTAATTTAATTTTATTAACGAAGCGATTCGAAGCGTCAACGACCAGTCACTTTCCGAGCGGTTTGATGCCTTGGCTTTGCGTAGAGATGTGGGATCTCTTTGAGTTTCGGTAAGGCAGAATACAAAATACCATCCATATCACCACGACGTCCGTCGTTCCAAAACTGAGCGTTTTTTAAGGCAATTTTTGCCGCATTTTTTAATACTGTAGTATGTTCAGGTACATTAATTGAAATTAATAATAATTTATAACGAAACTTTTAAAGGGGTATAAACTGTTGCCAAAATGCACTAAATCTATGCAAATAGCGACTGGAAGCTACGGAGTATAGCCACAACCTTAAATAGCTCCGTAATAATTCAGTTTACAGGTCGTTTCATTTTTTTTATATATTTTTGCCCCGAAATATTCGTGTTGCTCGCAATAAAACGACAACCAATAAAGATGTCGCTCAAAGTACGGTGGCTAAACCTACAGTTAATGGTTTTAAAAACACGTTAACTTTATTGTAAAGTGTTTTCACTAATTCACATCTAACACGCACAGTTTAGTAAGGTTATCTCAAAATCTGGCGTGTTTATTTAAAAGGTCTTGGGTTCTATTATTTATGGAAGCAAAACAAAACATAAACTAAAATTATAATGAGTAACGTAATCTTGTTTTCGTGAAAACTTACATAATTTATCCAGTCCTCAGTATATAAACGAAATAAACGTTCATAAATTAACTTGAAAAATGGAGAATAAACAAATTTGAAATTTGAAAAACCTCATTAATAAACCTACTTAGTGTTTATTGTTTTTATTATTTATTTACTAATAAAAATCAAACATGTCTAATCACATTTCGAAACCACTTTTCGTGACCAAACTAACAATTCATTAACACTAAAACATTATACAAAATTCATTATTGTTTATTGAAGTTTACCACATACATAATACTATATTTATAGTATCTATTACTAAGCTATCTTTTCTAAAATATATGACAATTTTGGCAAACACAAAATGTTACAAATATTTATAAAAAAATAAAAATACAATAAAATAAAACTAAAATACTAGTAATTTTGCTTGCTATTGCTTATCGTTAAGCAGAAAAAAAAATTTTCATTATTTTTATTTTTACCTTAGCGCCAACCCAAACATTTATTACACCAGGAATCGATTCTTAGGCCTCGTGCCGGTGAGCTATAGTTATCGCCACAATTTTACAAAACATGCTTGTGAAACGGTCTCACTGTATCTCAAGATTATCAACAACCAGTTATATATAGTGTGTGAATCACATACGTCCGTCGCAGGGTTGATATATCGACGGCAGTCTCTGGCCAAATTTAGGGGCTCCATATTATAAGCGTAAGTAACAAGCGTTAGCGTATATGGGTGTATTAGGTATCAAGATATCTGTATGGACACGGTGACGAAAAACATCGTGAAGCATGTACACCCAAAATGTCGATAGCGCAGACACAGAAGAAAAACAAATGATCATGAAGCAGTAACAGAAATCTGAGATACAGACCCAAAATGTGCCTGGTAGAATAAATAATTGTCCTCCGTCAATGGCTAGCTATGCATAATAATGGGTGACTCTGGGCTTTATACATTTTAGGGTTGTCCCATAGACTGACTTCCCTGCCTATGTTGTATAATAATAAGGGTCGTATCTCCCCAATTGAATATGGGGCAGACAATTCTGCGTCTGTTTAATTGCTGATTTTTAAAGTAGCTGTTTCAATTATAGAATATATTTTGAATCGAAGGAGATTCAAAAATTTCATCGTATACCTGCACTGTAATCTTTAATCTCAGTATTGACTGAGAATATATTCATTATTATTTGTTATGGAGCTTGCATTGCCCATTTTCCCCTTCGCGCTGTATTTCGACGCCTCCCACGCATAAAGTCGTAAGGCAAAAAAAGCATTTTTTCAGGAGAGCAATTTTTGTGTACGTTAATGATAAACTTAATTTGTTAAACATTTTTAACCGATATTTTTGCACTATGCGATTAATTATTAGTTACAAAACATTGCTCTCAAAGCTGGATGCTATAAAAAATTATATTTATGCAAAATTACTAATTTTAGTTACATACGACCTTATACTCACTAGAAAAACGTCGTGTCTTATTGTTACGACTTTATGCTTTTAATCAGGTTGTTATAAACAACGCGAATAAAGTCGTATGTTTGAATTACGACATTATGCTACGCGTAAACTGCCATATAGGTATCTCGAAAAGGTGGTCGTATGTGGTGGTGGTACTTCATGAATAAAAACAAAAAAAATGTGTAGGCTAAAACTAGCTTTATTAAAATATCTATAAGTATAGGAACATAATGCAGTCTTCTTTCATTACCATGAACAGTATAATAAACGTTTAATAAAAAAATAACATAGCTTCACTAATAAAATTAAAACTGGCCAGTGAGTCTTTGGAGCACAGATAGATTAATGAAATAAAAAATGACTACAAATAAAAAATAAAAATAAGACTGATAAATCAAGTTAAAGGAAACAAAAAATATTTAAATCTTCAAAATAAAATGAAAATTACTTTAAATTAGATATTGAATCATCTTATACATAATAGACCTTTAGATTTATGATAGAATATCAGTGATGTAATTGACGGTTATTCAGAGGAATCACTACTGTTCTGTTCTGCAACATTGCCGCTGTGTGACAACTGTTGATAAAAACTATGGTACTCTTGAGGTATTATACGTCCTTGACAAAGACT
Organism: Pieris macdunnoughi; assembly: GCA_905332375.1. Classification (NCBI taxonomy): domain Eukaryota; kingdom Metazoa; phylum Arthropoda; class Insecta; order Lepidoptera; family Pieridae; genus Pieris; species Pieris macdunnoughi. The sequence continues at coordinate 2,943,781 of CAJOBZ010000025.1, forward strand.
TAATAAATCATTAAACTTTGCTAATGTAATAGGTAAATGGTCAGAGTAACATGGACCTAAAATTTCTGTATGTAATAAATTATTATTTTTCCTTCTTGATGAATAATTTTTTTTGGTTATTAAACTCATAATGTTATTTTCTTCTTCAAAATTATAACGATAGTTCAAAATATAGGGTTCGTTGGACACTACCTGAACTTCTCTAATCTTGTTCCATGATATTTTTTGGTTTTTAGTATTTTTAGCCCAATTTCTACCGTCTAGCAAAATTTTATAATTGTAAAAATCTGTAACACTCATTTCAATTACATTATAATTTGGGGGGTTGACTTTTGACCATCTAACTAAGGCAAACCACTGTGCAGGAGTATATATAAGTTTATTTTTTGCATTTCTCTCAATCAAAGCATGAACTGAGTCGGCTTCATTTTGTGTGTGCCCGCGCTCTAAAAACCTATGAACTATCGTTATACCATACTTTTTTGCTACATAGGTATAACATGCAAACACAATACGGTTTCTATTTTGGCCGGCACAGTTATCGGACCAAAACCTGAATTCTTTGGCACCTTGACTAACTTTAGTTTCAATAAATTTAGACAAGCAACTTGCTACTTCACACGCCCCATGTTTGCCATTAACCTCGGACCACATGTAACAATAACCTTCTTGACTAGCTAGATCAAACACAGTAAAATTATAAATTGACAGTTTTCTTTTATAATAAAATAAACCGACATTGCCATGGGGACAGTTTAAAATTTTTTGGAAATCAAAACACGCCGTAACTATTTTTCCTTTGCTTTCCAAAGCTTCCTTTTTATCATTTGCCTTCACTTCTCTAGCTTTAGTCTTATTTCGCATGTGAAGTTCCTGTTTTTGTTTTTCTTCTTCTGTCATTGTATTTAAGTTTGTATTGTATATATGGCACTCATTGCAGATGTCTTTTTTTCGGTTTGTGAAATGATATATTCAAATTTTGATTTATGATATCTCGATACTGTCTTACTTTCATTGCTTTTTTAGTTATATTTTCAATCGTACACCACTCATTGTATAATGAAAACATTTTTGTAAATGATAGGTCACTCTCTAAGTAAATTTTAGTAGTGTCCTTACGCACATAATGAGATTCAATAGGCTGGAACGTTTTGACATGTCTTAAAACACTCTGTTTCATTTCGTCGTCAATGACAACAGTTCTGGTACCACCACGCCGATCAGGAAAAACAGACCCACCACCTGAACTCCATTTTGCCAATGCTGTTTGAACAGTTCTCTCCCCTACAGAAAGTGTGTTTAGGAACATCGTTTTGCAGACAAACACTCTAATAGGTATGGCAGAGTTTGGTTCAATAAGAGGCAAGCAATACTTAATGGATTTCTTACGTCTAGAAGTAGAAGGATACTTAGTGTCGCCTACTTCGGTATGATTGACGATGTAATCCCATTGCCGACAGTGATCTCCAATTTGCCAAAAAGAACAAAATATACGCTCCCGTTCTTGTGCATTAAATTTTGTAAAGCATTTAAGTCGGCAAGTAGTCGGACATGGTTGTTTCAAAATCTTTCCATCTCTTTGAACTCCATTTCTGCTTAAATAGGCTTTCCCTAAATTTTTTAAACATTTTATTTTTACGTCTTTCCACTCATCACGGCGACGGTGACGCTTTCTTCCAACTCTGCCTGACGGTGTACTTTCATTTGACGAACATACAGAAGAATCCTGACTCGAAGCGTTACTAAGCTGTGGTGTATTGCCTCTACTAACACTAACAGTTGAACCATAATTATTATCATCACAAATAGATGAGTTTCTAAATAACGGAGTTGAAGTGGCCACACTGTACTCGAAAAAATCGTTATTCGGGGAGGGCATTGGTGTTAAAGAAGGTTCTATTATATCAGCTGATTCGTGAGAAAACTCTTCAGCACATAGCTCTGAATCCATACATCTTATAGTTTTTTCATTTGGCATAGCAGACGACAGTGAGGATTTTGGTTCCGTATTATACGTTACCTCGTGAATACTTGTTACAAAACTGTTGTCAATATCACTGCTACTTTTATTAAAAGAGTGCCCAAACATCGTCTTGTACAGATTCCACTGGTCTTCAGCTTCAAGTGGCACCGGTGATTCTGAAAATATTGAAGTCCAATTAGTTAAAAACCTAGAGAAAAATACATAAGCAGTTATAAATAGAATTAAAAGTTCAATTTTAGTGATATTTTAGCTACAATTGAATAGCAGATAATCGTATCTTCATTATATAACAAAGCATAAAGTCTTATGTCTGTGATCCGTCTTTATACGTTTATTTATCTTTATACTACAACCACGCATATGGTCGTAAGTGTAAGTTACGACTCTTAGAAATTTTTTTTTGCGTAGTATAAAGTCTTAACTGGCCACTGCTAGCGATTGAATCCGACGCATATAGTCGTAACATAGACCTTCCGACGTTATGCACCGGGACTACATTTTTTTTGTCGAGGTCTATTAAACACTAACACTTATTAATATAATTTATTCGTATGATGGTATCTCACATATAAACAAGTGAATTATATAATAATGTAAGAAAATAGAGTAAAACTTACCATTTCCAAAATTTTCGTCGGCCGTTATTACTTCGCTGTTTGGATTGGGTTTATCTAACACTAATTTCAAAATCTTAGACGAACGTAGGTTGCTCATTTCACTAATTTATAATTGCACACGTCCTAACTAACAAAAGTAAACAAAAACAACACAACATCAATATTATTTTCAACATTTAAATTAGAGAGACTTTGTGCATGCTAGTTCGTGTCATACGACGTCGGTACTGCGCTCTGATTGGCCGGCTGAGGTCCAATAGATCGGAGCACATCGTCGGAACTATAAGCGCGACGATTTGCGGGGGAGCGTTCAAATGTTACGACTATTATCAATTCAAAAACTCATTATTTATAGAAAATATTAAAATTTGGGTTTCAGGATTGTGTAATGCTGTTCAATAGTGTTCTAATGGTACAAAAAAACAATTTTACTCAAAAAATGTGTTCCGACTTTATGCGTAGGAGGCGTCGATTTGTACACTGCGCTATAGAGAGAGAAACATTACAATAGCAGGATATTGTAATGATTGGGCAGTGCCTCAGATAAGAACTTTGATTAGAGATTAGCTGCCGTGAGGGAAACGGTATAGATATTATCTCCTTTGACTTTCACCATACCTAGTACATTATGGCGACTAGTATACAATTGTTACGTGAAGCAGAGTTCTTGCAGAACTATACCTTACACGCTGGTTGGTTTACAACTGCCACAGAATATTATACCTTACTTTTATGTAATACGAGTGAATATACCCTAAATACTTTTGCTGCAGAAAGCATTACCGGCGTATCTTGATAACCTCAAAGACTCGATGTAGTCTAAATTATGATTATTTGTGTTATGTATGGTGTAATTTAGAGTTTTGTAAAGTTATGTAAGTTTGTATTGTTCAATTGCTCTTTGTATTTTGTATGACTTTTAGAAAAGATGAGTGTAAAACATGGCTTTAAAAGCGTTATGAAGTGAATCGAAAATATTAAGTTAAAAAAAATCAATGGCACTACAACCTTGTTAGGTTAGGTCTGGGCCTCAGATTTTTGAATCTGTTTCATGATCGATCGATTTGTCGATCTAATGAATGTATGAAATTATTTATCTTAATTTGAATAAGCAAAAAACAATAAATGTAATATTTTTTTGGTCTATAGTCACTAATAAATAGTCTGAAAAGGTTTATAAAAGATCGTCAATAACCCATTACATAAATTTAACCGAGGAAATCCGAATATGATGCAAGTTTTTGTTACTTTCGTTATAGGAGCCGTAAGACTTTAATAACGGCATGAATAGCGAAAAGTGACTCATATTTAAAATAATCTGAGTGATATTAATTTATTATCAGTATATTTCAGTTACGTATACCTCTAATTTAGCCTTTACTCTGTTTCAATAGCGATACTGAAATCTATTCTGATTTCAATAATGAGCGCGTGTCGTCCTAAGGTTCCTTAGTGCGACATCGGCGCTACAGATATTGAGAGAACTATATGAAATTGCATACAATTGAAAACCTGAATTGAAATTGCAAAACATTGGGATTGGTATTTGCGGGTTGTTTCAACTAGAATATAAGTGCCTGCTCCTGCACCATGCCTCCTATATATATATGAATTAAATACTTAAAATTTACTATGTATTTTTGAATTTTTGAAGTTATACTTCTTTAGGCGCGTTATGAAAAATTTATGAGAGTGAAATTTTATGATGCGTGCGCACCGTGACACAAAATTATCAGTATGGGCGCCGAGTGTGCGCGAGCGAGATGGGAATAAGACAATCTACAAGTAAAAAGAAATTATTATTACACGCATATTCTATGCGTGACGTTAGCAGCTATGCCAAGAATTTTGAATGACCATAATGACATTTGTAGTACCTTTTAAACAAATAAAGGAGTTTTATTTATTTTTTCAAAGAAATTTAGCAATGCTTTTTCACAAAGACCTATTGTTACTTAGTTAAAAGGTTATGAAACATACCTAGTTATTAAATTGTATTAATAATATAATAAAATAATAAATCATTATTATTATTGAATAATATAATAAACTAATATTAAATATTGTTAAATTATTAACGCTAAATGTTTATTATTAATTATTTAATATTTAAAAAAAATAAAGAAAGCGCAAAAAATAAAAAATGGCGCGCGTACATAAGTACACGCACCATTTTTTTTAGTTATATTCGGGCAAATAATGATTTTATGATAATTATATATTATATGTGTATGTCAGGCCCAGTGCTTTCAGTATTAATCAAATTATTAAATCGTTATATTGTTAGGTACTGAAATAATTAAAATATTGTGCCACTTACCAATATAACTAAACATTACATAACACAAATAATCTAGGGCATTATAATTTAGATTACATCGAGTCTTTGAGGTTATCAAGATACACCGGTAATGCTTTCTGCAGCAAAAGTACTTAGGGGATATTCACTTTTAACTTCTTGTTGAGACCCTTGGTCCGTGGGGTCCTAGCGCTTAAAGGCTTTTTAAGGAAATAACAAAAAGGTTAGTCGACATCACATGAGACCGAAGATCTGGCAGCTACCTCGGACAAAGAATAAGTCTAGCTATTCAAAGGGGGAACGCTGCCAGTATCCTTTTAATAATATATTTTAGTTATTATATGTTAAGGTTAGTTATTTATTTCAATGTATATAACATTTATTTCAATATAAAACACATATTATTTTATATAACTTGCCTGAAACCAAATATATTTAAGGAAAAGCCGCCTTTAAAAAAATTAATGCGTTATCTTATTAGTTTTGAAATTATGGTATAAAAATTATTATTTCACCGAGAATCAAGCTTTCAGGTTCTATGTATGTTAACTATAATTTTTGTTTAAAAAATTTATGATGAAATACATTTTAAGATTGATAATTTATAATTTAAAAAATGTTCTACAAAAAGTTCATCACTTATTTGAGGAAGAGAATTTATTTTTCCTAGAGACATTAAATAAAAATCGCGTATTAATTATTCAAAAGGGTCTTTTATTGTAAATTCGTGGCCCTATGGCATTTTGACAAAGCGTTAAACATTTTTTCGCGGAACCTCATTATAATCCACCCTGAGGGTAACATTCCGCAAAGTGTACTTAATATATTAAGTATAGCTTTATTAAGCTTTTTAGGTTGTTAGAGTTTTCAGTGAATTTTAAAATAGAAGGGAGGTCATTTTGAATAGAGGGAACAGTCCTTTGTTGTAATGTACTACTGTCTACCAGACGCTTAATTAATTTTGAAATAAGATTAGAAGATTAGAAGTATTTTAAAGCCTATTATGACAATGTGGTATAGGATTATTCTTAACTGATGGTAGCCGGCGCTAATAGTATGCTTGGCCGTAAACGGTAACTTGGACAAATTCACCACATTATCGCAAGATGGCGCTGCACATTCAATAAGACGCGCTATCGTTTAGCTGGATCGAGTGGTATAGTATCTCGGTACAATTTATAATTGTTACTCTGGTTTCCCTTCAAAACGTATAAATCTTTCGCCTTTTACTAAAGATTTCCGTGGAGGGGAACACTCAAATGAGTCTAACTCAATTTTTGATGCTCTATTTCAATAGAGCTTATAAATATTTTATTGGATAACAAATCACTGAACGGTCAACGGTCACATATTATAAAGATAATCCACGACTTTCAACTTGTAGAATGTAGTGAGTACTGAGTAGTCCTCTAGTGAAAGAAAACGAAAAGGAGTAAGTTATGTAACTAGGAATGTGACATTCTGCAAAAAAAAAAATCGATTTTTTATTAATCGATTGTTTTCTTAGCATGAAAAATCGATTTTTTCCTAATTTTTGAATTCATCTCAAAATAAACACCTTAAATATTTTATTCATCATGGTTTTATTCATTGAAATTAACCTAACCTCGTTTTGATAGATTTTGGTGAAATTTAATAGATGAGTGCCTTTTCAGTAGCACATTGCAGTATTTTTGTTGTCTGTTTTATTGTATGTAACCTTGTGCTGCTGAATAAATTAATTTTACGTTTAAATTGTAGTGTTCAATTCAAACCTGAGTTTTTGTAAAATTAACTGGTTTTATCCTCCTTTCGATGTTTTACAAAAAAACATCAAAGCATCGCCATCCAGTATATCAATACATCTTTGTATATCGAATATCCCTAATAGTTCGAGGTACGGGTTATAAAAGACCAGAAATAATGTCGGGAGGTGGCAGATGAAAAATCGACTATAATGGATTTTCAATTATAAAAATAATCGATTATTTTAAATATAAAAATCGCGTACAAAAATCGATTAAAATCGATTGTTTTAATAATCAATTATTTTTTCACGTCCCTATATGTAACCTAACATTAGTTAAGTTACATATATGTGTTTTAGACTTTTAGTTAAGAAGCGCAAACAATCATTTACACATGAAGCCAGAATGAGTTTTTTATACACTCATAAATTGTAAAAACAATCTCGTTTCCGATAATGTCCAATAGATCGACTACACTTATAACCTTTGTAGATAACACATGTGCCACTTAGATTAAAGAACCCTTCAATAAGTGAAGTTAGTTTTTTGTTAATCTAGCGTCACAACACCACTACCCCTTATTTTATGTTAGTTATAAGCTCATGTTCTAAACGATTAAAGCCAGATGACACCCAGCTTCAGACAAGCGTTTCATTTATTTGAACATCCCTCCAGCAACCGCCACCGAACTTAACTAGCGTTACAAATTTTTTGTTCATTGGCATTGAATCCGAGACTTCCCGAACATGCTAACTAATGGAGCATCGTGGCGGTTGATTAAACTGTTTGCCACTCATTAAATGATATTTCATGTAAAATCATGATCGTATATGTTACTTACATACTGAGTTTACAGGCTAGTAAGTTTCAATGTTTCAAGGAATATAACGAAAAATTCACTAAAAAGGAATAACTTCAAACCCCAACCAAACAAGGGGCGGGGGGGGATGAAAATCGTTTTCTGAAGAAATCTTATATATATTTAACATGTACCCATATGTATTTGTGAAAGCTGCAATTTTGTATCTATAATGCTGGATATTTATTATATTTTCTTTACCTAACTCCTCCATAGATAGGTCGTAGTAGACATTTTTAATGTATTTTTTGTTTAAGTCATGTAAGAGCATTGCTAAAGTTGCATTACATAATTAAAACCACTGATGGTATTCGACAAACAGAACTTACAATGAACATCCATTCAATTATTCAAATATTAAAACCATTCGGAATTCAGGCAGCGAGTGGCGAAGCCGCAAACATTCATTGAATTTCATGTCATTCGGATACACCTTCATAATATACGTTTATTCAACTGTAAAGTTCCTTACTATTGTTAACCACTATCGTAATTACCACCACTAGGAGGTCTTTGTATATTTAGACTTAATTGTTTAATAGAAAAATCTTGTAATTTTAAAGCAACCATTTAATGGCATGGACACTCCTCAGAGAAAAAAAAACCCCACAGAGAAAAAAAACCACACAGAAAAAAAACCCCCCCCGGGGGGGGGAAACCCCGCGGGAAAAATTTTTTCTTGGGTGCAACCCGCCCCTTCGAATTATACGGTTTCTCAAAACGTCAACCGTCTTGACAACCCATTCCGGGGAAACAATACAATATAGTGATCTATCGGTCGGAGCACGCTAAATAAAACAATCAATTGTAAGTACTATTAATCGTAAAAAGTTTTAACCAAATTAATGCCCAAAATGCAACCAGGATGTGTCAGTCATTCGTTGAGAATCTGATGAAAAATTGTTTTTTTGGGAGGAAATTACCCCCTCAAACTTTCAGCGTCTGGAGGGACCCCTTAAGGCTTTAAGGATAGGCGATATTTTGGTCAGAGACGTCTATTCTATATAAAATTTATGCCCGGACGGAAGTTACGTTTACACTCGTAAATATTCTCTCTAATATAGCAGCATTTGTTTTATGCATACGATGGTTGTACCTAATGCTAGATGTGAAACTATTATGCTGTGGTCTCTGGCAGAATGACCAGCGCTGTGTAACATTCTGCTCCTCAGCATAATGCTGAGCCAGGGCCAATTACAGCCACAGCACACACGCATTACACACTTGAAACGAA
>CAJOBZ010000025.1:2957500-3092500 GCA_905332375.1 Pieris macdunnoughi
GCTCGGCGCCCGGCTGGTTTAAAAAGAATTCGTTAGTGGGCAACTTCATACTGATAATTTTGTGTCACGGTGCGCGCGCATCGTAAAATTTCACTCTCATCAATTTTTCATAAAGCGCCTAAAGAAGTATAACTTCAAAAAATGACATCATAACTCAACATTGAATTCCTTTTCAATTCCATTCCCTTGACCAACTCAACTATATGTGAAACGTTATACTTGGTATATGTCAGTTGATTAGATCGATGCTCGTAGTCCCAGTTCGATCCCCGGTTAAAACGTGACGCGAATCTCTCAATGCATCCGACATTTTCATCACGTTTTGGTATTTTGTTGTAAACTTTTGGAAGCAGGTGTACTGTACAACTGTGATATTTGGATGAAATTTTCGTATTCACTTAAATAAAACTAAATTAAAGACGTGTATGTACTATGTAATAATATAATAAACTCTAGAAGTTAAAAATAATTTATAGGCTCTTGTATATCTAGTACATATTTTTGATCCAGATTGAAAACAATATACGGTTTAGATTCAAATAGTCATAAACAGTTCAAATGTTGACCGAAAATTTTAATAATAAAATGTTCACCCAGACAATATATACTTTTGTTTGCTTTAACTAATGTAAATTAATGTCAATATAAAAAGCCGCTTTACCTTTTGTAAGCATTTGTGTACAGAAACTACAAAGCGCATAAAAATTCAAACAAGCTCGCTAGCAGCAAATATTATTATGATTTTATTAAAATATTTACCAAAATCCGTCGTATTTGCGAGCTGCAAGCGCTCGCCATGTCACGTAGTCGACAAATATTCCGCCATTTTGAATGCAGATGACATTATATCCAGTGAAACGTGTAAATTAGGAATTTCGATTCACGATACGTAATAATAAAGTTTTATTATCGAGGGCTTTTCACCGTACGGACAAGTATTTATGGCTCGATTTTGATAATGTGCTCATAGAAAGCTCGCTTCGATGTATAGTGAGGAGGTCCCAGCTGTAAGGATGTTAGATAGAAACAGTAAAATCTCTGATTTAGATTTAAAGATGCTTAGTAAAAATATAACACAGATTTTATTAAAGAAAACACTTTTTTACCGGATTGAAGTTATGTATGTATAAACTTATAATTATTTTACATAATTAAAAAACCACCGCGTGCTTTATAGCGAAACGTCGGATTTTTTTAAATTAAAATTCAATCCGGTAAAAAAGTGTATTCTTTAAACGTGTAAAAGTTATGTTAATAAAAGACAATACAGATTTTATTAGTCACCTCAATATATCAGAATGGCATTTTACTGACCTTATTATTTATTGTCTCACTTCTAGCAACTTTAATAAACATGTGTTGCCGCCGGAAGTTAAAACCTATTGTGTGATATTTAAACTCCCAGTGATGCAATTCAAACTTCAGAAGTATGTATATTCAGCTAAATAGAATTATTTCTCAGTAATTTTCGGTTGCTCGATACGACTACTCCCCATAATATCGGGAAGGAAGTAATCAAATATCACAATAATAATAATTGAAAAGAAACGCCAAACTCTTATAGACAAATATTAGATTTAGTATTTAAATTGGAAGAAACTCATAGACAAGTACGTAAACTATGTGATGGAAATGTATCAAGAACCTTCGGGCTAGTTTATTGCATTTAATTAAATAATAAAAGATACCACGTAAGACTGGATAGCGTCGTTGTAAGTTAAGGCCTAGGTTTAAAATCAACAATATCTTCCAAATTCCTTCTGCCAAAACTTACACAAAACAAAGTTTTAATTTTAATTTCTATTTAATTTTTTTTTGTGAAACTTATGTTTACATTAGTTGTCATACATTTTAGATGTAAGATTTTGTAAAATTATTAGTAGATTTAGTACTGTGTGTGATATCGTAAGCTATATATATAACTAAATAAATAAATAAGACCGAAAAGAAAATATTTTAACAATAACTCAATAGAACGGTAAGATTTTAAATTTGGAAGGTTTCACAAATTTTCAGATAATACTAGTTTTATGTGTTACTGATATCTCACATTTACTAAAACTTTAAGCACTCTGCACCTGTATACCTACCTCATAAATAACGTATCGGGCTATCCACTTTGCTACTTCCATAAATCCTTCGATTCCTTTTAAAGCACTGTAAAAATGCTCAACAATTACGCCACAATTTAACCTTTTTCCTCATTTTTGTGTTAAAATGGTTGATGAAACCCGTATAATATATTATTAAAAATACTAACAGCTTTATAAGAACATTTTTATATGCTAAGTAAATCAGTAAATAAGTAATGACTTACTTGACATAGTCTTTATTGTCCAAGAGGCCGCTTCCACGACTTTACCATACCGATTAGTCTATGTAAGCTCGGCTGAGGGGGCTCCCTTCAACCATCGTGCAAGTACTTCAGCCATAGTTGATTGTTTGGGATGGCCACGCATTGTTTTTGGAGTCTGATCCACAGCTTATTTTGGGATGTAGATGACCTCCCTGTTTTTTACCTAATGTTTGTCGCGAGGGAATATGGAATTTTAATCTGTTACATCTTTACTAGTCCGTAACTAGACTAATGACAAGCCCGCTAGGAAAAAAACAAAGTGTAATCTCCTTAATGATAGAAACTTCGTGGATGTGAACTTGCCTGAATTTTAATTATTTTTTTATTTAATTTATTTATATTCTCGCATATGGTACAAAAATGTGTAAGGTGGTACAATTGTAAGTTCGCATATTCTGCCAGACACAATGGCGCGCAATTTTGTCTTTAAAGGAATTTTATATTTTACATTATTAGTCAAAAATTAATTGGTAAATTCTTAAATTATTTGTATCGTACATATCATTTCATACTTTATTAAATTTATATCAACTACATTGTCTCACGCAAATAATCATTTATTGAATAGTACATTTTTTTCCAAAAGTAATACACCAAGTCGCTTTTTAAAGACTCTAGTCGGAAGATCTTTTAATTCTTCTGGTAATTTATTGTAAACCTTAATTGCCATACAAGAGGTGTTTTTCCTAAACAGTTCCAGATTGATTTTTGGCACAGCCAATTTCTTATGAAGTAATATAAATAAATACTACGGTATAATTAGATTAGGCATTAAAAATAAATTTAATAAATTTAAAGAAAATGGAAGCAACGAAATTGTGAACTATTAACTTCCACATTTTATTTTTTTAATAATCCATTAATTAAATCGCACTCTGTATACCCAAATGTTTGGGATTAATTAATAATATTTACTTTGCGTTAATAAACTTTATACTTTCAAATTAATTAACAATTTGTTGATTAAAATCAAATCATAGAATCATTTAATAATCTATGGCTTAACCTAGCGGTTAATAATTCAATGATCCTGTATTTGACGACTGTTTTATTTTTTTCAAATAAATTTGTCAGACATAGATGCTTATCATCATCATCAATGGTTATACAGCCCCTTGTGGGCCTTAGCCTCATCAAGTACACTTCCCCATCGCAATCTAACCAGTGCTTTCCGCCTCCGATTTCGAACCCCTATAGTTTCAAGGTCCTTGACAACTCCATCCCACCAACGCAGCATCGGTCTACCGGGTTTTCTCCTGCCACCGGGTTGTGAGTTCAGTAAGTACCTTGGGGTTCTGTCGTTCGCCATTCGGTGCCATGTGCACCCTACTTGAGCCTGCTGTACTTTATGAATTGGATGTTATAAAGTTCTTCATTGTAGCGAATACGCCAAAGACCGTCGTTGCAAATGGGACCAATGATGCATGATCAGCTTCAGATTAAAGAAAAATGTTAAATGAAATACAGGCAAATTTTGAAATTGCTAATTCCTATTTCCCGGCAATTAACGGTAGTACAATGGCAACATTTTTTTACCGGACTATACGTAATTATAATTATAGTTATTAATATAATGTCAAATAGTTATCTTTTAGCTTTTGGCGTGGACGGCCGTCTGTAGCTGACCGTGACCATCAAATCGCATTTACATCCCTTAACGTTTTATTTAAAGGCTTGAAGATGTGCGTACCTTCCTATTGGGAGATTTAATTATTATAATAAAAATTTATTTGAGTGCTATAACTTTAAGTTATATTAAGTTTAATTTCTTATTATGTAGTTAAAAAATATAACTGATAAATCATGATACAATTAGAAAATTGAAATAAACAGGTCAGGATTTCATAATGGCGAGCTCACTGCAGATATTGTTCGCATTTTTGCATATCCTGTGAATTCTAGACATATCTGCACATTCGTCGGATTTCCTTACACGACAAGTGTTAAGGTATAGGATATGAGCGTTACTTATAATCGACATTTAATACATACATATTTAACTTTAATGTACTTAAGTGGGCCGTGTCTTATGTTTAAGCAGCTAATTTAAAAAGTTTATTTATCGTAATCTCATAAATTAAAAAAAAGAGTGTGTGTACTTATGTACACGCGTTAGAAGTTATACTTCTTTGGCGTATGGAAAAAAAATAACTTAAATGCAGTAGTGATTAACGATAAATATTAAAATTAATCAATAAAATTATTATTAGTAAATACTATCACCGTCGTATATGAAATTGATTTAATAAAAACACTAAAATAATATTTATTTATTCACACTGTTTAATTGTACAGTTACGAAACACGTGTTCTAAATATAAAAATACTAGAATATACAACTTGAACATAGTTAGTATCGATTTTCATGCCACCTAGAACTAGCTTCATTCTCTTAATTTTGTGTCACGGTGCGCGCGCATCGTAAAATTTCACTCTCATAAATTTTTCATAACGCGCCTAAAGAAGTATAACTTCAAAAAATCTTTATTCAATAACAAGTTACATTTATAACAGATATTGGAGCCCCTGAACTAAGTCTAGGAAGACCTGTACATCAGGGTACTCTGCTATTCCAATGGTATAACGAAATAGTAACTGAACAATTATTGAAACTAAAATACTATATTATAAAGAAAAACAGAAATCTAAGACTTAAGACTAATTACTAAATTAAGGATACAGGTTTACATTGTTGAGATTTACAGGTTTACATTTGTACGCACCGGCATGATAATCTTAAGGAAGGGATGGATAGGATAGGAAGTGGAGGGCGGTAGTGTTAAGTAGTGTAAAGTGCAATGTGGAAATTAAGAATTGTAAAATTATACTTGAACTAGCAATTCAGTTTCTTCGTAGTTAAGACAATGAAGCCACTTGGTAATTAATGTTTTAATTTCGAATAATACTTTAGGGTAAATATTAAGAATTCTATTAAGTTTATTGTATAGCTGACTAGTACTGTATAATAACGAGATACATTGCGTGGAGTGACCTGAAGAGTTATTTGATTTGATCCCTCCAGCTTCATTTCATCACAATACGATCTATATTAACTTCAGATTTCATCCGCTACACCTTAATGACTGGAGGATTGCTTCATTATCGGCTCAAAGCAAATCGGCTCCCGGTGAAGGTATTTTTTCGGGGATACGACCTCCAATTGTTTAATAAGAGAAAATGGGCCTCAAAGGCTGGCAAGACTGGGTGCTTTAAAATATGTGCCCATGGGTGGCGAGGAAGAAGCAAGCAAGGCAAGGTTAAGAAGCAAAGGCAAAAGCAAAGGACTAGTCTAACTGCCTTTACAAAATAGTTATTAACAAAACAGATGCATAAGTCTGAATCTAAAACGTTGTAAATATGAAAACTAATATCCCATACTGACAATTATTAACCAAAAATGCAAAGGAATTAAGATGGGTTATCCTAATTCGACGAAAATCCGCTTATCCCTTATTATTGTACCCCACTTACGGTTTACGAATATTTAATATGCACACGACAGAGCATATTCGATTCTATGAATTCTCAGTCTCGGCTTACATGACTTGAGTATTTTTACTTAATCACTTTGAACTTATGGAGTAATTTCTTCATTAAAAACGCGCTACAAACCTTGGTCATAACCTCAGGTAGAAACCAGAAAACTTTCGTCATCCCTTTTTTAAAGGCAAGCAGGTGATCAGCCTTCTTTGCATGTCACGCGCCGTCCACTTTTGAGTCTAAGGAATGCCAGTTCCTCACGATATTTTTCCTTTGCAGAACGAGCAAGTGTTGAATGCGCACATAGGCAGAAAGTCCGGCCGGAGTTCGAACGTACTAATATGTTATTAGTACTTAATTTTTACGGGCGGTTGACTGCAATTTTATGTGAGATGCGGCATATTGGTGGGATCCCTGGTGATGCATCTTGAATTAACCTCTTTAGAAAGTATTAAAGGTAGCAAGGAATTCCTTCCTGTACTGTTTTCACAAGAAATCCAAATCGAGTATAGACACAAGCCGATTATTATTACTTCCCCTTAAGCTAACCTATTAATATATTTAGGACAATTTTGTTACTAACACATTAATAACTATATGGACTTATTATTGTCTGCTTAAATAAATAAATAATTATTATTACCTCGTTTGTATAATAACCTGCTGCCCACTGAAGTATTTCCGAACCAATTCGACTTAGGGTCCTTCAAGAAAAGAACGTACCAATTCTTAAAAGGCCGGCAACGCACTCGCGAGCCCTCTGGCATTGAGAGTGTCCATGGGCGGAGGTATCACTTAACATCAGGTGAGACTCCTGCCCCGTTTGCCCCCCGTTTGCCCCCCGTTCTATTAAAAAAAAAAAATTAATGACAACAATTATTTCTGCTACAAGAGCACGGAAAGTCGATAGTTTCAGAAATATATGTATTTATAGAATTTAGATTTTATTCAGACTTTTGTGTTAAAGTTTTCTCTAAGCTTATTATTGTGATTTATGATTTGTAAATCATAATTCATTGGTTTTGAATTCAACGGTTCGGTTATATTTTAACGCGTCACAAGGTCGATAAACAAGTAGAACACAAGCACTGATTTCCCTGGAGAGGAAAATGCGCCGTGACGTCACATGAACCCCAATGTTCTGTAGGAATTCGATTTCGTATAGGATTCTGTTTTTTTAATACCAAACAACATAACAAAACTCGCAAATATGTATACAAATTTGATATTTATTGCGTCCATACAGCCGCTAAAAACACAGCATTCTAAAGGGAATTCTTGGTATGCCGCGTTCTTTGGTTCACCGTGACTTGCCATTAGCTTAACCAAGTATAAAAATAAATATAAATAAATTAGTGGCGCTATAACCTCTTTAGATCTTGGCCTCAGATTTCTGATATCTGTTTCATGATCATTTTTAAATCTAACAGGCAAGTAGGTGATCAGCCTCCAGTGCCTGACACACGCCGTCGAATTTTTGAGTCTAAGACATGTAGAGGTTTCCTCACGATGTTTTCCTTCACCGTTCGAGCAAATATTAAATGCGCACATAGAAAGAAAGTCCATTGGTGCACAGCCGGGAATCGAACCTACGACCTCAGGGGTATAATAAAATTAAATCTAAAATACTAACATAGTTCCTAAGTACAATCGTAACTAACTTTACAACTTTTTATAGATTTTGTATGTGTGAAATGCAATTTTTAGCTTTTTTGTTTTACGTTTTAGGCGTAAAATTAATCGATTACAATCTTTCATTTGGATGGATTTTTGTGGGATATGGATGTTGAGGAAACCATGAATCAGGTACAGGCTTGCCAATAGAGAAACCAATAGAAGATGCAGAACTGTGTACGGAACTTCATATAAAGATACTTAAAAAAAGAAAAAAAATATATAATCTATATGTGTGTGTTTTATTTTCAGTTTGCGATTTTGCGACACAGTATTCAAGTTATTAAAAACTCGTTATGAAAATCTTAATTGATGATTTAACGCTCAACGTTCGCGAAATAATCAAAGTTAAGCAAACTTTCAGGAGTTTTAGCAGTTTTAAATTGTCTCAGTAATTGTTGGTATATTAAAGTAGTTAATATAATAATATCAATCATATCTTATATCTTTATATATATAATTCTTCTGTGAGTGTGTATGTCCCTGAACTTCTCTCAAACGACTGGACCGATTTTGATGAAATTTTTTGTGTGTGTTAAAGGGGATCTGGGAATGGTTTAGATTCACAATTCAGCCCGGCAGGTGGCGCTGCAGAAGGTACTTTCATACTTTGTATAATATCGTTATCGCTTGAAATATCATGCAGGACAACGTCGTCAGGTCCGCTAGTAATATATAAAATTCTCGTGTCACAATGTTCGTTCCCATACTCCTCCGAAACGGCTCGACCGATTCTTATGAATTTTTTATGCATATTCAGCAAATCGGCTACTATCTATCTACCCTAAGTGATAAGGGGTGTCTTAAAATACCAAAAAAAAAATTATATTTTATGATACAGCATACAATGCAATGATCAACCCCTATTTTTTATTATAGTAGATAGTAATTATAATTAACTAAATTTTTTTTTCCTAGAAATAAGATACATGGCAAAACGCCATTTGCCGGGTCAGCTAGTAAGTAGTATCTATGGGGGCTCATAGCCTAGCGGTCTTATTAAGTGGCAGCTAGGTGAGGGGTACCGGGTTCGATTCCCGGTTCGAGGGCAAGTTTTAATTTAATTTAAATTTGTTCTTGGCCTTTGGGAGGCTTGTGCGGTACCGGGCGAGTGCTTGAACCGTACATGAAGGACACGGTCGAATTTCTAAAGACAAGCACGATTTATAAAAAATCCTATACTTGACGCTGGCTAATGCAAAAATCGTGCCAGAGCCATTAAAAAAAAAAAGAAAAAAAAAGTATCTATTTATTTACACTTCGTTAATTTAAACACACATGTATAATTGTATAAAAACCGGTTACATACGCTATAAACAACGAGCTTTATCGCTAACCAGCGATTTCAGATAACCCAACCTTCGAAAAATAAAAAAGATATACCTTTTACCCTACCCTACTTTAACCTACCCTCAGTAGGGTAAAGTACAAGAACTTTACTGTACTTTATTCACTGAGGTAAAGTACAGTAAAGTACTTTAGCTCAGTAGGAAATACCTACTGAGTACCTATATACTCAGTAGGTATTTCTTTGTATTCATTCGTCGCAAATAAATATTAATCGTATCATCTCGACTTCCGTCGTTTCACATCTGAGCGTTTCTAAAGACAGTTTAGCCGCGCGCCACCACTATGCAGAACCAGATGCCCACTGAAGTATTCCAACCCACTAAAGTATCAAAAGGCCGACAACGCACTTGCGAGCCTTTTCGCAATGTGAGTGTCCATGGGCGGCGTTATCACTTAACATCAGGTGAGCCTCCTGCCCGTTTGCCTTCTATTACATAAAAAAAATATTTAAAAAAATGTTAATAGCTTAATTATTAGGCTTATGTATTTTACTAAGTACTAGCTGGCTTGGCGAACATCGTACCGCCTAACAGTCGATTCTTTATTTGTTTAAAATACTTATTCTGCTATTCGGGACACCAGTCTAGCTAGTAAGATAAAAAAAGAAAATTGATAAGACAACAAATACATTATGTCAATAAATAAAAATTTACCTTCCCGGAACCCGTCCACTAATACTTGAACTTTATGTTTTGAATGAAGAATGAAGAAATGAAGTTCAAATTGACTTTTAAGTATTATTACGAATATTTTGTATGGGAATACAGAAAAGTTGTTCTTAGACTTTTTCACTCAATTTTTTAAATTTTTCTCTGTAAGAACCATTCTCGTACTTCAAGGTATATTATAAAAAAAATCAGACAAATCGGTCAAGCCGTTTTCATGTTATGTCGTGACAACGGAAAACGGGTTTCATTTTTATATATATAGATAACATCGAGTATTGAAGTATCGTGTCGTGACCGTATTAATTTGTTACTGGGTTCGGTGCAAGTCGACACACCTAGTATACCATTGTCTATTTACTCTTTTTTCTTTCTTTCTTCTCCAAACCTTTTCTGCTGTAATTTTTAACTACCTCCTACTCGTACAATCGCAAAATACTACTTAAATATTATGTTTCACAACCTTTAATTAAATTAAATAAAACGTTTCGTTATAATAGTACAACTTATATTTTTACATTTTCTTTTTATCCCTAAATAAAAGCAAAATTTCTATAATGAGAGACACATTGAAATGAGTAATTTTCTATGAATATTAAAACGCAAAGTGCTACACACTCGCTTCACGTAAATCAGTAACTCGCGATTCTCGTGTAATTCTCCTAACAGTCGTAAAGGGACTCACTGATGTCAACATCTAATATATGCGTGTTCCCACTTTGCTATACGCATATAAATAGTCTTGGAGCTAATATCCCATATATACTCACATTATAAAGAGGAAGAGAGATGGAGAATTGTACCTTTGTAAGCTGACGAATAAACTTAACTACTGTCCTGCGATTCTGTAACTCACTTTTCGAACTCACACAGCGGTTTTCGCACATGATAAACAATAAACTACAAGCTCCCACCTTATCAGAATGCCAAATCATAAAATGACTGCTTCACGACTGATTTTAAGAGCGACCGCCGATGCGAAAACCGCTGTGTGAGTTCGAAAAGTGAGTTACAGAATCGCAAGGCTGGACTGATTTCATTCTACTTTTTACATTCGAATGCTTAAATTATACCCGACATAAATAATTGGATATGTATAGCAAAGCCGTGTGAAGCTGACAGTGGCTGCTAGTATAATGGTATTTTAGATACATTGATTTTTAAAGATGTGCGCTCTAGGAACCTTAAAAGTTCGTAGGTTAATATACATTTTATTTTTCAATGCAATATTATAGCGGCCATACAATATTTCGATATCACTTTTATAGTACGACTTTTCTTTAGCCTCAATTTTTCGGCAATTACCTTCAGTGCAAAATTTCTGCCCAGCGACTAGTCTCTTGAGGTCTGAGAACTGGCAAAATTCTCTGGAGGTTACATTATACATATATCCTGAAGAATAGTTTTGTTTTGTAAGTTCTCTGGTTCGGTAACTCATATCTGAGTATCGTGGTCAGCTGTATAACGTAGTGTCTGGGGCGAATTATGTTTCCTGTTCCACCAATTTGGTACTGCGCTTCTTTTGCAGGTGTATAATTTTGAGGATGACGAGTGTCTGATCAGTCCATCTCCTTGACGAAGGTCCACACGATCTTTTGCCTTTTAGCCTTTGCTGACGATAGGTCCTCTAGGTTCTCGTCACAGATACGCATTGTGTGACTGAAGTACGAAATTTGTGCGTTTAGCAGTAAGTTATGTATATATAATGAAACCTTACCTTATTCTTACCGTCTTTATGTGATTCGTCAACAAGTAATAAATAATTTCAAGTAAGTAGTGAATCTATATTTACAAGTTAGTTCCTACTAAAGATAAATGATAATCGAATATATTCGACTTAGAAATCTTCCTAAACATTTTTTACTTGTATACATCAAAGGCCTTTCATATAATTATTCAAAAAAAATCAATATCAGTTTTACTGGCAATTTAAGTCAGACACTTTTGTTTAAAAGGGCTTAACGCACCAAGCTGCCGCAGCCGTGCTTTAAAGATATTGGTGATATTTTATTTTAAAACCGTTCTTTCAACTAATAAAGTGAACTAAAACATATTAGAATCATATCATATCTTACGCTAGGTTCACGTAAATTACTCAGGCTCATTGTACGGAACATCTGTCAAAATATTTGCGGAAAGTGTTCGCTCTTGAACAAATTGTATCCAAAACCTCCCATCACACTTTATCAGGTTTAACCACATGTAATATTCGCCAAAAAGGGTAGTTACGATGTTTCCGGATAATAATTGAATATCGCAGATATTTTAACGCCATATAAAAACTACCTTAAATATAAAGAACTATTCTAGAGAAAGCTTTTATATAAATATAATTATTATAGGTCCATTAGCGAATGATACAGGAGTCACAGTTTTTTCTAAGCCCTTTTGCTTTCTTTATTATAAGAAAAATATTGACTGGCTGCTCCCGCGAACTTCGTTTCACCTTAATAATTTTTTGAAGTGAAAACTTCTTTAGCGGCGTTGTACACTTTTTTTGGAATGAGTAAAAAATGTTAAACTCGCGTCAGGACACGTGACCTGATCGAAAATTCGTAAGACAGATGGAGAGTAGACTAGCTGGCGCGGCGTATTTAATGTAATATAAATTGTCATGTTTGTGTACGATAGCGCAATAAATAAATATTGTATTCTACCACATAAATGATAGTACTTTTATACTGATAATTAAAGCAATTCTTGCAAAATTATTCCCTAACCATTCCAAAATATCAAAAATGCACAACGTTAATATTCAAGTTTTCACTTCTGCCGGCACTCCCGGAGTGCAACCCATCGTTTTTTTTAACTTTTTTAGTAGCTACATACGGGTACGGCTACGGCGAAAAGTCGTGAAGCGCATCACATCTGCCCCTTCTATTACCACTACTTCATAGCGATCACGACCGCTCTGTCAAGAGTGTACCGGATAGGAAGAAGAAGTAGCTACATACCAACATATGGAACACCCCATAGAGACTGCTTGCTTTACCGGAATAAAACATAAGTACTAAACAACAGTAAATTCTTCAATTTTTATTTGTTTTTAAAAATTTTCCCTCCATAATAAATCCTCGATTTGATCCAGCCGTCTTCGAGGTTTGCGCTAAGCAACATTGGCAGGTAATTTTTATTTATATAGATATAGCACATTTGAAGTGAGACTTTAGTTTAAAAGGTTTTAGAAAAATATTTTTTTAATGTAAGTGCTTTTTAGAAAGACAGAGTATTCTCACACCAATTGAATCTCTTGAATGATGTCATAAAAGTCAAAGTGAAAAGTATATATTATTATTTTTCAAGATAGTAAGTTTCGTTTGACTTTAATTAAACATCTGGAATCGATAGGGTACTCTAGGTCACGTTAATATTTCACCTTGAACTGTGTAACAGTGATATCAGCTTTAAATATTAATTCGAAGTCAAAGGCTTTTTGTCACTATAGTACATGAAAATTAATTTATCAAAATTAATTTAATTTAAATAAAATTATATCTAAAATCATTTATTCATTTAGGTAAAACATTGTATACATATGAACGTCAAAAAGAAATACATTTTAAATGCCAAATGCTAATAATTATAATTTTACATTTGCTGCCACTTCTCAAATCAAAGGCGTAGAACGGAAGAGAAGAACTGGTAGCAAACGTCTACATACACGTAAACTTCTTGTGAAATTTCGACTAGTATATCAATTAATTCCGCAATGTCCAAGTATATATCCAAAAGAAGTCAAAGTACACAAAAAAAGAATTGCACTTATCTCAACTCTGATCAAAATAAGTTTCTTTAGTTAGATTTGTTAAAAGAAACCAAATCTTGGGGATATTAAAACAGAGATTGTACCCAAAGCCTCAAATTCAAAGCCTGAACTAACATTGTGAATTCGCACAAGATGTATGGAATTGGAAAATATTCCTTATCCAACCCGTGCCATGTATAAAACATTTTCGGCACCGCACGAATGCACCACTATGTCAGCTGCCTACATTCTAATGTGCGGTGTTATTCCGAAAAACATTAGATAATACGTTCTCTATATTTGTCTAAAAATAAAATACGGTGAACTGGGATAAAACGTGATTTGGCCAAATTGTGTTAAATACATGGTTAAATACATATTATATACACTAGCTGACCGGGCTAACGTTTCGCCATGTATATCATTTATAATAAAAAATAGGGGTTGATCGTAGAGGGGTGAAAGTTAGAGGTTGTATGTATTTTTTAATGCTGTATCATAAAAAATAAACACAAAAAAAATATCTAAAAAAAAAAAATTAGGGGTGGACTGGACTACCCTTAAGGGGGATGAAAAAGAAATGTTGTCCGATTCTCAGACATACCTAATATGCACACAAAATTTCATGAGAAGTGGTCGAGCCGTTTCGGAGGAGTTTCACTACAAACACCGCGACACGAGAATTTTATATATTAGAATTACAAAGAATGTATCTTATATTAGTGTCACTCTTTTTAACATTATTACTTCCGTTGGACTTTCAATTAACAATTCCACCCTTACCCGGTTAATTAATGAATAATTGTGAAAAGATTTCGACTACTCTCCCACTCATAAAATATAATATGATGCATGTATGTACCCAAACTAAACTACAGTGGTAAGTTTTTTTAATCTTATACCTGATTTAGTAGATATTCAAGTATAGTGTAGAGTAGATCATAGTTGCTACTTAATACTTGTATTAACTGAAGCGAAAAGCACTCAAAATTTCGAGTGATGTATATGATTGATCAATAAATTCGAGTTTTCGCTAAAGTTTATTAAAATAAATTTCCTTACAATTGGTATATTAAATTTTTAGTTACATTGTATTAAATTCAATTTATTTTGTTGAATCTTATATTGTATCAAATGTCATTTCACATTTTTATTATGTTCAGAATAAGGCCAATGCAGTGAATTCATCCTTCAAAGAATCGAAGATTTATTGAGTAGCGTCAGCAACTTCATAACCTGCTTTTCACATCACCATTTTGTGCGAAGACAATATCTTTGTCGTATTAAACTATTCTACTTAGTTTAAAGTCTTAGATATCATTTTATCACTTGATTTATAGGAATTTCATTTTTTTTATTCAGAGCTTTATAATTACAAGTCTTACACTAGTGAGGATATGACAGCAATGATTATCGATTGATAACTACTACTTCTAGAAGGGATGACGAAGTTTCACTGTATGATTCAGAAACGAGACTGTGCGATCTGTGACTTCTGTTTGTCAAAATCCAATACGTTTCTGATATACGGAAGTCACACATAAGTCTCGCTTCTGAATCTTTAACCCTAACCTGCAACTTATATTTATAGTAGTTGTACTTATAATACTACTAATATAAATATAAGTATCAATCGATAATCATTGCTCTCATATCCTCACTACATAAGTAGCTGCTACTTAATACAAGCTAGAGTCTGGCTAATGAAAGAAGATAACGAAAAAGCGCGGCAAATTAAAAAAAAATTAGTATGGTATCCCTAAAAGTTTGTTATATTTTATGGATTGAACTTACTTGATACTTGATTTTATGTTATTATTTTTTACATTGATAGTCACTGTATTTCTATGAAATTAAATACTATATTATATACGTATTTAGTATTTTACTATTGATACTTAAAATGACTAGCATTGCATGGAAAACTAAAACTTCTTATAAAACACAACTTTATTCAACAACTTTATTTAACAAAGTTAAGGCTAATACCTGTTAATTATTTGGAAAAAAAACTTAATAGAAATAAAAATGAGTAATTGCATGAAGTATCAAGACAATAAATCATACTAACCTAAGAAGTTCTATGACATTCTGTGTTGCCATCCGAAAGTTTTCAAATAATTCAATTATCTTCTTTCATTAGCAAGACTCTAGTTTTATTTATATTTCTTCATTTTGCGTATACACAAAACACCTTTAAAACTTTAAAAATCAATAATGAAATGTCTTCCTATGTGAGACAAGGGATTCATACACAAATGTTAATTCTTTAAAGTTTATTAACGAGGTGTGTCGCGTATGTAGCGTAGTTAAAAACAGAAAGAAAAACAGAAAGAAAAACAAATTACAAAAGCATGAGTCGGCGTTTCGTTGGCGAAAGCATGTTTTCCATACGAAGCACATATTTCCTCTGATTTCCGTTACATTTACATAACAATGATGTTTTTGCCTCGTAATCACGTTGGACCGCCCGAATCTATTTTGCTTGTAAATGTTTTACCAAACCAAATTCGGTTGCTTTTAAATTTCGGATTTATGGCAAATTGTTCCTTATTACGTGTGAAGAGAAGTCTAGTAGCTAGGTAACTCTCAACAAACCCTGGTGGTATAATAATTTTTAATCTATTTGTGTAATTCATAAGTGAAGTGATGGAAAACATCAGAAGGAAATCAGCATGTCTAAGTTTCAAAAATCGTGGAAAATGTACAGGAACAAATAAAGTAATCTGCTGACAAAACCAAATGATTTAGCACCACTTCAATGTTGCAAATATTGAGAGAACTAGGATCTAAATGGCAGACAAAAACATGGCGACCGGAAGTCCGGAAGTAGCAGTGGAACCTCCATCACAGGTTATTTTACAATTCGGGAATGGGGTCATCACGTCTCAACGCCAAAAATAAGTACTTATTCTGTAATAATAAGTATTCTATTCTGTAAAACCAATAATGATTTTCACTGTTTAACTTATTAACGAAAGTATTCCCTCTTTAAATTATAAATTTCAATCATTATACATCTAATATTTTAACCAGTACCACTTCGTCTACATGGTTAAACTTAAGGAAAAATATACATTGTCTAAGGTATGGCCTCGGTTATAGGCGAGCACAAACACAATAGTTTGAAACGGAAACTCGAAACGGAAGCCTGGCAGCACGCACTTTAGAACCAAGGAGCAATTGAACGAAGGTAGCTAGTACCAGCGGAGGGAATATAATAAATTGATTTTTTTTAAATCTAAAAAAATAAAAGATCAATTATTATTGCATCATCGCATCCTTAGAGACAATATGACTCAGTTGTATTGGTATACCAATAGTTACTCCACAAA
Source organism: Pieris macdunnoughi (assembly GCA_905332375.1). Classification (NCBI taxonomy): domain Eukaryota; kingdom Metazoa; phylum Arthropoda; class Insecta; order Lepidoptera; family Pieridae; genus Pieris; species Pieris macdunnoughi. The sequence continues at coordinate 2,974,106 of CAJOBZ010000025.1, forward strand.
CTAAATACAATTAAACAAACGTTTACATGGCTAACATAAAAGGCTCTTTGAACGCAGATGGGCGCTCCGGAAAGACCTACACAGTACACATCGTTGTTCCAGCCCTGCAACTTATTGTCGAAGAGATTTGAGGTCGCTACAGAGTTAAATTACCTATTTTGTAATGTTGACAACCCTATTACGTCATTATAATTCTAAATTAAATTATAATTTTAATTATAATTCTGTAAAAAATGACGCGTGCCAAATAAGAATTGTATTACATGCTATAACTGGCAAGCCGATTCTCTTTCCGCACATATTTAGCGCGTAAAACCCTAGGAACAACCTTATGTGATAGTTTCGAATGAAACCACTGAAGAGGCTTACAACTCAAAAAATAAAAAGAAATAAATCCAATAATATTGTGATATTGCTGAGCATTCATAAATAAAACGACTGAAGCAAACTCCGACAGTTCGAATGTCAATTGAAAGCGATAAGACACGCCCGCGTGAAGGGCGCGCCGAGTGCATCGGTTAGGATTTTTCCTTTTTGCCACGTCGTATATTGGAAAAGTTTTAAATATTTTACGCCACTCGAGTCTATAGTATGGGCAGTCTTTGAGTGATGTTTAACTTTTATATAAGCAAGTTTATCTTATTTAACGGATAAGTAAATTAATATATTAATTACATAACTCGACGTTATTTTTTAGCAATTTTCAATAGTAATATTGCCTCCAACAATAAAAAAAAATGTTTATTATGGAACATAAGATACAGGTGTCAATTATTCCACGTCATTAAATTTGAATCTGTAGGCATCCCTACTCATCGGTAAAGAAGACAGAGGGTGTAGGCCGAGAGAAAAAGCCGGCGTAAAAAACTCTCGGTACTCTTTTAAAATAGCAAATCATCAAACAACACTTATTTTAAAACAAATATCGCAAATTAATTAGAAGTAGCCTGTTTAGCACTAGTCCCAGGCCCTTTTATCAACTAGATAATCGTTAACTTTATAGTAAGCCTTTTTACACAGCTTTTCTTTAATACATTTCTTAAATTTATTAAAAGGCAGAGATAAAAGAGCCTCTGGGATTTTATTAAAGAAGAGTATCCCTAAGTAAGTAACTAAGAATAATGGTAATAATGTAACAAATTCGCGGTTTTACCGGTTAAGAAACATCACAGCCAAAGTCAAAGCTCTGCATCTTCTATCGCATCTAATCGACTAACTTTTCGGAGTAATACCTGCGGCCTTTGACCATCAGACGTCAAGACGAACCGCGACCACCAGCTTATGGGTCCAGCTGCCATTCCAGGTATTTTTAAATCGTTTCGTGTATACTCTTGTCTTGAAGAGAGAAGTTGAACTTAGTAGACCAGCTCTTAGTTGCAATCAATGGTTCGAAGATACCTGGAACCTATTATGCTATTTTTTTTAAATACACAAAAAAACAAAATCTTATTTAAGTGTCATAAATAAGAAAACTGCAAGAAACAGAATTATATCTCCATGGTCTTTTGTTCAGCAGTGTTAGCCTTGGCTTAAGGGTGAGACGGTGAGAAGCTTCAGGTCTTGCGATTGAATCACGACTGTTCACCCATTGACTTTCTATTTGGCGAAGGAAAACATCGTGAGAAAATGAAGTGTGACAGGCATAGAACGCTGATCATCTACATACCAATTAATAATAATAATAAAGCCCGTTTTATTTCCAATCATGACAAAAACAAATTATAATAGACAGCTTAGATTATTTTACATTTTTATACAATTTTTTTTCATTTGCTTGTTATTCTATATTCCAGCTTCCTTCAGTACCGTCGATCGGATCCCCTTCACAGGTAAAGGCCTTCTCCAGCTTTTTCCAACTGACTCTGTCTATAGCTCTCTTTCTCCATTCATTTCCTGCTACCGCTTCTATTTCTTCTATCCACCTTTTTTTTGGGCGACCTCTTCTCCTTCTTCCTCTTGGTCCTTTCCATACAGTTGTCTTTAAGGTCCACCTTTTATCAGTGTATCATGCTATATGCCCCGCCCCTTGCCACTTCTGTTTTAGGGTATAATGTAAGGCATCTATAACTTTTGTTCTTCGTCTTACTTTCTTACTACTTACCTATTAAGAGAATTCAATGATAACGGACAAGATACAAGGATCTAAGGCCAAGACCATAGGGTGTGTCCCCAATGATCATCTAACGATAAAGTGTCTAAAATGTGTATAAGGCACACTTTATATAAAATTGTCGTGTCACAGTAAGCGAACTCCTACGAAACGGATTTTTTATTAAGAAATGGGGTAAAATGAGCCTACGGGACATTTATAAAAGGCAGTCTCCGCAGCCTTTGAGGGAGGAGAAAGTTTTAAATAATTGAAGGTCGTATCTCCCAGAGAAGACCACTACAGTTCACAGTAGAAAATAGTGAAGCGGGCCGTGGAAGTCTTCCAGCCATCAAGGATATAATATCCTTTAATATTCACCCTTCTGCCATCAACATCCTATCTTGAATAGTGATATTTAATATAATACTGTAATAATAATAAAATAAAAATAATAAATATAGCCTTGATAACATAACTGTACAAATATCATTAAATATAATAATAGGATTTAATCCGATTATACCTATTTAGTTCGGGTACAAAATAGTTAATAATGACCTTATATCTCCATAATCCGATCACTATCCCGCATGGGAATTATTCATAACTATAGGCTTATATTCACCGCAGCGACGATAAGATATTATTTCAAAAAGTACTTGATTATACTATAAGCATTCAAAAGTAATAAAAATCTTTAATGGCACATAAATATAAAAAAATATCAGTGGCGCTACAACCTTTTTTTTAGGTTAGGTTAGGTTATAGGGCCTCAGATTTCTGTATCTGTTTCCTGATCATTTGTTAATCTAATCGGCAAGTAGGTCAGTCTCCTGTGCCTGACACTCGCAGTCGACTTTTTGGGTCTAAGGCAAGCCGGTTTCCTCACGATCTTTTCCTTCACCGTTCGAGCGAAAGTTAAATGCGCACATAGAAAGAAAGTCCATTGGTGCACAGCCGGGGATCGAACCTACGACCTCAGGGATTAGAGTCGCACGCTGAAGCCACTTGGCCAACACTGCTCATAAATATAATCTCACATTATCTTCACCGTACGTCAAAGTAGGTATAAAATACGCGTAGAAAAACGCGTTCTTTAGTGCACAGTCGATAACAATGTGGTGGTTGTAATAATATAAACTTAAAAAATCTTAAATAGACAACTACGCAGCCTAACTTTATCAAGAATGCTTTCCGAGGCTTGAACTTTATCAAGCAAAACATGGAAAAGCAATTTAAGAGTTTTTAGTTAAAATTCACAGAACAACAGGTGAAATCATTAATTATTATACAATGTATTTATAGGAGATTGGGAAATGGGCATGTGATATTAAGTGATATGGAGCTCGCGAGTGTGTTTCAGGTCTTTTAGGATTTGTACTCTTATAATACCTGACACTATATCATTTTCTGTTAAGCCAGTACTTCCTATTGAGAGTAGACAAAATACAAATATACGTATAAACATAAATTTTGTAAATCCTAATTTATAATTAACATTCACTTGTAACCTGACCATATTTATTATTATTATAGATTTTATCGCGGGCATTGAGCGCGGCGACCGAATCAAGAAATTCCGTATCAAAAATAAAAACCTAACACACGATGATGTAATATAGGTGCGGCCAATACGCGTTAGAGCGGGACAGAACGCATACTGCGTCTCACATCGGTCTGACGAGATCGGTGACGTAGCGTGAGCGCGGCCGGTGAAGCCGGTACGCATTAGGATATTTTAATAAGACAAGATGGAACATAAGTTGCTAAAAAAGATCTCTCTAGATCTAGATCTAGATCTAGATTTCCGTTCCGAAACGCTCTAATTTTGATAGCAACCACAAAGTGATCATACTAAACTATTGATTGTTCATAATACAGTATACTAACGGAAATTACTAACGATTATTTTGGTCAGTGCGTTAATTAGAGGCTTGGGCATTCATATTATATGTTATAGCTGGCCTGAGTCAGCTACTTTCCTCTAATCTCATTTTTCCAAAGAATATTTGTGTAGATGTGATTTTTGTCTCTTAAACCTCTTTATAATTTGAAAATAGGGATAGACAAATCTTGATTGGCTATCTGTGATCGATTCAGTTTAAGAGATTTTGATTTCCTCACGAAGCCAATTAAAAAGGCCTAAAACCTATATATAATCTTCACTAAAGTGCGTTCCGAAAACTAACGTGGCAATAAAAATACCATACGTACGTATAAGAGTACTTCGCGCTCAATTCACGAAATATTTTTTGTTTTATTGCACAGTGAGTGATTGAACCTACATAGGATTCAGTATCGCACTGTCAAACGATCTAATCTCTGGAACCAATTATTATTTACCAAGCATTATTTCCGTTCAAAGACACTTTATTTTTTTCTCAAAGATTATTTAGTTAACAGCTAATCATTTACAATGCGATATAGATTATATGTATGAAAAAATAGGACAGAGAATGTCATGCAAATCTTGTTTTTATTGTTTCTCAGTTAAATTGCATTGCATTCTTTGGTTTAGATGACATATAATTAGAATATCTTTGGCTGGTAAATAGTTCCAAATTCAAATTTGGCTCCCTCCTTGTTTCTATTTAAAAAATCTCTACCTTTCTTTTTTTAATTAAGTTCCAGAATCAAAAATATGCTTCTGCTCCTTAATCTTTGTACACACAAAATCGTGCTATCAACGACCACGTAAATTCCATAATTTATTCCAGAACCTTATCCCGGATATTCGAACAACTATAAACTTACTGGCACGTTCGTACTTCCGGTTGCGTTCCGTACTTCAAGCAATCTTATTTATCTTTGGCTTTAATGTAATTAAGAATAAATAACTAAATAGATGTAAAAGGGAATCTATTAATTTTAGTTCTACTTGTTTAAGCATTCTTAATTAATGTAATTAAATAGTCTACAAAACTTTAACTACTGTGATTGTGGTGTAAAATATATATAGAAATAAATACATTTTATTTCAACCTCGTACCTACATATATTGTTGTTAAAACTTAATACAAAATTTTTAAAAGAGATCGGACCTCATTATACAGCTTTGTAACACAAATTTCTGAAGGAATCTATAAATATAAAACAACCAACGGTTTTTATTGGAAAATTCAATTGTCGTTTTTAGTATTTTTCTTTCCTTATTTATGTTTCTCACCGTTTAAATCTTCCTTGAAATTTTACAAATATTTAAAAATTTTCCAAATCTAATTCCTTATTTTATATATAGAGAGCAATTAGTTTTAACGACAGGAATACTTAGCTCTCAGGTTTCAGATAAGGATGAAATTTAGTAACTTTCAATTTTTGTAACTGGAAGCAAACGGGCAGGAGGCATACCTGATGTTAAGTCATACCGCCGCCCATGAACACTCACATTGCCAGAAGGCTCGCAAGGGCTGGCCTTATAAGAATTAGTACGCTCTTTTCTCGCAGGACCCTAAGTCGGAAATACTTAAGTGGACAGCTGGTTCCACATGGTGGCGGTGCGCGCAAAAATTGCCTTAAGAAACGCTCAGTTGTGGAAGACGGACGTCGAGGTGATACGGTGATAATTTAGCACTTAGTTAATAAGAATTAAAAGCCTTATACTAGTAACTTAGTATATAATTAATTACATGAAATTAAATTTAAAATTCGACACTTATCCTACACTTGGCAAATGTTCACAACCTCTGGCAAGATAAACTTATACTAACAAAGTATAGAGTGTCCTTCAGGGCGCTTTAATTAAAAGTAGTTTCTTAGCCCGTGACGAAGTGGCGTTCCTTACTCCTTACCAGTCTCGCTGACACTCAGCCAGTCCTAGTTTTTTAATTACCTTTACGTGAATTATTCTTGTGATAAATTCATCAAGTCTTTATTTAGTATCTACCGTTTATGGCTAAGAGATTGACGTGGCGCGTATAAGCGAAAATTCTGCCCCAAATGGAGGACTGTTCTCACCTCTAGGCGGGAGCTCCCCAGTACCAGCTCCTTTCCGTTGTAATCAACGAAGAGTGAATCGAATCGTCAACGACCAGTCACTTTCCGTGCGGCTTGATCCCTTGGCGTTGCGTAGTAAGTGGGTTGCTCTACATTTTCAACCGCATTTACCATGGAGACACAGGAGCTGTTCGGTCTAATACGTGCAGCTGAGATTACTATCGGATGTCAAGGCAAAATATAAAATACCACCCGTATTACCTGGACGTCCGTCATTCCACAACTGACCAATTCAACTGAAATATTTCCGAACCAATTCAATTTAGGGTCCTTCAAAAAAAAGCGTACCAATTCTTGAAAGGCTGGCAACGCAGTTGTGAGCCTTCTGGCAATATGATTGTCCATGGGCGGCGGTATCACTTAAAATCAGGTGAGCCTCCTGCCCGTTTGCCTCCTATTACATAAAAAAAGACTAGATAGCTCGGTTGACCATTGTCGACGTATATTGTTGTCAATCAGTTGATTTCTTATGTATATATATGTTATATGTTAAGAGACCGAAAAATATTGCTGGCTCATTCCCCCATAGGACGTAAACAGATTACGTCAATTTTACTGCAAAGAGTATCATTGATATCGTGTTTTTCGAGCCGCTAAAAATTAATTAATGTATATGTATTTATTAATTTATGTCACTGCCACAGTGACCAACCTTTTTAAAATTATTTTTATTTTCTATTTATCAATTTTTAGAAGGCCAAAGATCGCGTGGACGTTTGCCAACGAGATGGACTGATCAAGTCAAGGACTTGTCTTCCTCAAATTATACACCGTTGTAAAAGAAGCGCAGGACTGAAATTGGTGATGGAAAATTATTCGCGCCAGATATTTGTAGCCTATACAGCTGTCTACAATACTCAGACATGAGTTACCGACCCAGAGAGAGATTATTCATTACAAACTATAAAAAAGTACGTATAGTGTCTTAAGTAAAGCGAAATGACACGATGACTGTTGCTCTATCCCTTCTTTCTAAGGCATGCATCTCGGACTCTTATCTCATTGTCCAATTTTTTTTAGTATAGCTCCTAATCTCCCCGAGGCTTGTAGTGCGGGACCTTATTTAATTTACATATTTTGGATACTTATCTAGTTTCCTCACGTTTAGAAAACTTTCGACTGGCGTAGCCACTTCACCGATAGTAAATAAAATATAAAATAAATACAGATTTGTCGCCACTGGGCGCTTCCACCTTTTTAGGTCAGGGCCTCAGATTTGTTTTAATTTAATAGGCAAGTAGGTGATCAACCTCCTGTGCCTGACACAGCCTGGTTTCTTCAGGATGTTTTCCTTCACCGTACGAGCGAGTGATTTAAAACATTCTACAGGTGCAAAGCCGGGAATCGAACCTACGACCTCAGGGTTGAGAGTCGCACGTTGAGTCCACTAGGCCATCACTGCCTTTCTGCATTTCTACAATAATATTTCTAATAGGAAATAAAACACGCAATTTCAAAGACTAACCCATTCTATCAATAAAAAGAAATTTCATGAGACTAAAGAAAGCATTTAAATGTAACGAATTTTCGTAACAGCTAAATAAAGTATTTAATCCCAAAAGGTCATGAATTAAGGTCTGACCGCAATGGCTTAGTAAAATAGTTAAAAAGCAATTATAACTAATCTAAATAAGGATACCATTTAAATAGGCAATCTATACGGGCGTTAAGGGGCTGGTTAATTGGTCTTTAGTTCATAACGGTTATTGTATGCGTTAACACAAGTTTCAGTCGAATGTTGATAATTATATTTTGATTATGAAATGGTTGATAAACTTGTGGATCAAGCAATGTTTAGTGTGCATCGTTGAAACAGCAACAAGCAAACATCAAAACACAAGTTGCGCGTCAGTTGTGCTGGGTATGGGGTTTTCTTATATGCGCAATAAATTATTGAATGATAAACGCGTTTAAAATACACTAATATTATTATTGGAAATGCTTAATATATTGCAACGGATAAACTTAAAAACTACTGAACTGATTTCCAAAATTATTCTTCATAATGATACATTATCCGAAAACGTGTGTTACGGGAAATAGGAGCAGTGACTGCGGCCGAATACGCCTGCGAAGGTGTTTCGGTGATTGATTTTGTGATGATGTAAGTTAAATATTTTTTTAATTAGAATAAACTTCTATAAACCCAAAAATAATGTCGACACAAGTAGTAAATTATATGTTTATAGACACATACATGTCGTCCTTTTAGTGTAGTTTTAAGATCTTGAAAGGAGATGAATATAACTATTGTTACTGTTTAAAAAATACATTTAATTATTGTTAAAATATTTCAAAGATAAAAAGGAGTTAATTTCAATTTTACTGAAGTGCTATGTTAGTGCTTTATGCTATTTAATTACAAGCCTTAACTGTTCTGCCAAAGTTAATGTTTGCATTACACAATTATTTAGGGAAATTTCATAGCAGCATTAAAAGAAATCCGACAATTATGTCGACAGAATAAATATAATAAGACAAATACGTCTGGAGGGAGAGGCGTGCTCAAATAAAATAATTAACGCGACAAACAGACGTGACGAATTAGCAGCGCACGTATTAACGCTGTTTTATTAATTCTATTAGTCTTTATTTTTATGCTATGTTTTTAAAAAACAGATGTATAAGAGTTTCTATTTGTCTATGGAATTTTGAATAAACAACGATTTATTTATGGAATGAATAATTTTTTATACATGAACATATGGTTTATTCAGGATAAAGTTATTTTGATTTATGTTTTCTTGTTTTTATCTGTATTTTTAATGTAACGAAGTGTTTATTATTTATTACATATAAATAATGAAAACATACTTTACTACATTAAACCTTTAGTCATCTATTAAATTATTAAATTACTTTAATTATTAACATAGTATTAATAAAACGTTTCATGCTTTACAGTAAAAATTATCGCCGCTTGACGTCGCTTTATGACTATTTCAATCAGGTACCAAGTGTATTCTGTCACAGAACTAATAATAATAAGGCCTCATTTGTTTCTTGAAACATTGATTCCTACATACAAAAAGATACACACACAATTACACAAATATTTCAAGGACCACTTTTGGAGTACAGGCCTCCTCCAACTGGCTCCATCACTCTCTATCTTGAGCATTTACTCCCAAAATCTTTTAAGTTCGTCAGCCCACGTGCAAGAGGGTGATCTCTCTTTCTGTTCCCTGGTGGCATTTTCCACCTTGTTAACCTGTTTGTCCATCTGCTATTGTTTATGCGTTCATTGGTAATAGTTTTAAGTACCTTATATATCAAGAAAAACGTTAAATTTATATTTATGATAAATATTCCGAGAATATGGTAAAAGTTTGATTCAAGATTTACGGAAAATGCGTTCTGAGAAAACAAGTTGCTCGATAGACGAAAAATATGGCACAGAGCGCCCCACGCTTTTTCACAATAATACCAGTATTTTTTGTTCATTACCATTTTCAGCCTAAATTAGGAATTATTTTTCACTTTTTAGTTTGATGTGCTTTAAAAGCGTGTGTTCTAGTTTTTTATTAAACTATGATTTATTTAAATGATAAGCTACTATGGAGAGTTATTTAATTTTTTCATTAAGATACAGGTGCTATACTCGTAAACATACATTGTTTAAATGTCATAATTTTGATCAGTACCGATTCGAAGGAATTTTTGAAGTTATACTTCTTTAGGATGCGTTATGAAAAATTTATGAGAGTGAAATTTTACGATGTGCGCACCGTGACACAAAATTATCAGTATGGGCGCCGAGCGTGCGCGAGCGAGATGGGAATAAGAAAATCTACAAGTAAAAAGAAATATAATATGCGTGACGTTAGCAGCTATGCCAAGAATTTTTAATGACCATAATGACATTTGTAGTACCTTTTAAACAAATAAAGAAGTTTTAATTATTTTTTCAAAGAAATTTAGCAATGCTTTTTCACAAAGACCTATTGTTACTTAGTTAAAAGGTTATGAAACATACCTAGTTATTAAATTGAATTAATAATATAATAAAATAATAAATAATAATTATTATTAATATTGATTAATAATTGAATAATATACTAAATATTAAATATTGTTAAATTATTAACGCTGAATATTTATTATTAATTATTTAATATTTAAAATATAAAGAAAGCCAAATAAGTATAACTTCTTACGCGCGTATATAAGTACACGCACCATTTTTTTTTGTATGCGTTTGGGTGGTGCCCTTTAGATTCACAAATCAGCCCGGCAGATGGCGATGCAGTCGGTATCTGTTTATTTATCTATACAGCAATTAAACAGCTGGCATATATAAATCTTCTCTGTATGTGTTCGAATTAAACTCGTAAGCGGCAGATTTTAATGAAATTCCTTGTGTTATTAAGTAGAGTCGAGAATGATTTACATTACTAGACATGATTTTGTATGTAAGACGTGTGTACAGGACACCGTCTGTCGGATCCATCTAGTAGTCTAATTTTCTTGAAGTAGGCTACTGTGCTAAAAGTAAATAGATATCCCTTTACTGTAATGTATTTTATCTTCGTCTGTTTTAGAATGACCTGTTAATGACATATTACAAATTATATTTACTTTGATGGTTTCTGGAAAATATACGATCAAAAGACCGCGAAAACCTGATACGGAGAAATGTCTCAAGTGAACGTCAGAGTCATGTCATAACGTGTGGTAAGACTAGGAGCTGAAACGAAAAATCCGAATATACAATTTGGCTTTTGTCCATCCCGCCCTATTTTGTCGGAAATCTACACAATATAAAGGTTTGCATTAAATAGACTCAAAACCTTCTGAAACGATGTGAAATTTTTGCACCATTAGAATTCTACATTATCCCTGAATGTAAGCTATATATTTTCAAGTTTGGGATCAATAGGATATCTTTTGGGATCAATAGGATTAATATATTTTTTTTTAAATAAAATTATTGACAATAGAGCAAAGTTCATCACGTTTGTAGAAGACATCGATATGTCTACTATACTGTCTAAGCTTAACATATTAAAAAAAATATCCAAGCGAAGCCGACTGAATGCTAGTATTGTACAGTAACAATTGTAGAATTTGGTGGTTTAAAATTATTTCTTGATAACTGTTGAGTCCAAAAACCCGAAACCCAATAGCGCAAAACCATGTTCTACAGGATTGTTGAAGACATCGATATCTACAAAAAGCCGTATGTGTATTTTATATATTAGTTTTTATGTATTAGGAGGCAAACGGGCAGGAGGCTCACGTGATGTTAAGTGATACCACCTATGGACACTCATTGCCAGAAGGCACGCAAGTGAGTTGCCGGCCTTTTAAGAATTGGTACGCTCTTTTCTTGAAGGACCCTAAGTCAAATTGGTTCAGAAATACTTCAGTGGGCAGCTGGTTCCACATAGTGGCGGACGGCTAAACTGCCTTAAGAAACGCTCAGTTGTGGAACAACGAACGTCGAGGTGATACGGATGGTGTTTTGTATTCTGCATTGACGTCCGATGATGAAACTCAACTGCAGGTATTAGTCCAAACAACTCCTCTGAACACTCTCCATAGTAAATGCGGTAGAAGATGCAGAGAGACCCCACATCTCTTTTCAACGCCAAGGGATCTTGCCGCACGGAAAGTGACTGGTCGTCGACGATTCGAATCACTCTTATTTGAATTTCCAAGCGATGCCAGGACGGAATGTTTATATTTTATAGTATCAATTGTGGAATTTGATGGTTGGTTTAAAATTCTTTCCTGATTACTGATGAGTCCACCAACTTTAAATAGGCTCTCTCATTTATACGCAATGCTTTTTACAAAGTCATGGATGCAATAAAGAATATTGCGATAAAAGTTTACTCCAAGTTTTCATATAATTACTATTCATCTATATTGGTAATAAAAACCACCATCTCCTAGACTACAATGGCTGTTGGAGATGTTCGGAATAACCCGGAAATAGCCGGGATAGCTGCGAGATGGAATTTTATCGAACACTTATTGTCTCAGTAAGAATGTAATATAGTCACTGTGGTGAATTTCGTGCACTCGTGTGGGTGGATTTATTAAAAAGCAATCGAACCGACAAGAATCAAACTTTATGTGAATTCGAGTAAAACTTGAATAAAGTTTCAGTTTTAAATCAGTTCGTAAGTTCCATTGCTGGAATTTCTATCAATGATATATATATCTTGAGATATCCTATATGAAACTTCTACTCAACTTCAAAAACAATGAAACAAAACTTTTAACAGTTGGAAGTTTACTAAATGGCAATATGCAGACTTTTTTGTACGAAACACCGATCACACCACATCAAACACAACGCAAACCTACGCACTTTCCAATCAACGAATTTTCTCATTCAGAGGCCAATATTTTGATCAAACAAAGTTTTCAATAACGATTCAAAACTTTATACATTCATTAACAATCTTAAACAACTTCTTGTCAACCTGTCCTGTGCTGAAACGGAAAGTATTCTTATTGTACAAGAGTATAAGTATAAAATTGTAAGTGTCAACGAATGACTAGCTGTCCACAACACAGGGAATCCTTGTGTAACCCACACTTTCTATTTTAACTAAACATCAATTTTATAATAATAAAGTTTTTTTTTACTCACCTATAACGGTATACTATTTGTAGTTAGCTTTTCTAAAGTTGCCGATAGTATGTTTTTCGGCTCACAGAAATTTTCAATATAGAACAAAGGTGGTCGACAGAATCTCACGGTACACGATCCGTCTTTTCCCTTGACCAATAACAAACAAACGAAATGCGCCATCATTTCGTCGTCAATTTTACACATGTGTGGGTTTAGCAATCATGCAGTGTGTTATCATATTAATAGGTTAATTTGCCACGCTTTTAGTCAATTCAACCATGTTAGTAATAAATGTGTCATTTAAATTAAAATATTGGCAATTAAATATTTTGTAAGATATCCGGCAAAATTTACAGATATCTGACCCTTAATATATTTTTTGTAGTTTTGTAAAATTATATATTAGTACTAGCTGACCTTTATTTCTAGGAAAAAATTTTTTAGCTCAATAAAAATAACTTTTAATAATAAAAAATAGGGGTGGTGGTGGTGAATAGTGGTGGTGTAAGGGGTTGTACGTATTTTTGTATGATGTATCATAAAAAAGTTAAAACAAAAAATTTTGTTGACAAAATAAAAAATAAATCTTTGAGGTGGACACACCGTGTCACTGAGGGGTTTGAAAAATAGATAGTAGCCGATTCTCAGACTTACTAAATATGAATTTTAAATTCTATAAGAATCGGTCGAGCCGTTTCGGAGGAGTATGGGAACGAACATTGTGACACGAGAATTTTATATATATACATATCGACGTAGGAAAGCACATTTGCTGTAAGTAGACATATTGCAATTGTTCACCAGAGCCAAAAAACTTTATTAATTTCGGAAAAAAATTAATAGTGTCTGACCTATCCATGATATTGCTACCATTTTTGAAACATATATTTATTTAACTGCCAGTCACCATTTGCAATGTAAACTTTTTATCCAAAGTTACTATAAGTACGTGTTTGGCTAGTTACAGCAAACAGTTTTTTAAATCACAAACCTTTAAAACGCTGTAACTAAGGAAGAAAAATGTACGCGCGGAAATATTATCAATTTACAGGCGGTAAATATGCTGTATGCAGGAAATTTATGTATTTGGGTACTTTTAATTGCCTTTCAAGATGTAAGATTAGTTTATAATTATGATTAGATCTAGAAATGCAGTGGGTCATTTGGTAATGTAATGTTTGGTTGAAATAAAATGTCGTAAATGGTAAAAAAAAAACCAAAACTGTAGGTTCCCTAAACTTGCTGTAAGTAAACGAATGTAAAAATCACACGCCGCTGAAATGCTGTAAGTAGCGTTAAGTTTTTAAATGGGAAGAAGTAAGTATTTGTAAAGAAAAAAATGCAGATTTTCTTTTGCTGTAAGTGCAAAATGTCTGAAATGACTAGATTTTGGTCTACATACAGCATTTACTCTTGCTAAAAATAATATAAGTACGGGCGTTTTCAACGGCGTATGTAATTTTTTTTTTCATCGTAGAGACACAGGACCCAGGTCATTCGATGCGGCTTTTTTTTCTGATTCTAATGGCAGGAAAAAGTCACTTTAGGTATTTTGTCTACTTACAGCAAATATGCTTTCCTACGTCGATATAGAGATACCTTTTAATAAATCAAAATAATTTATCGTTACTACCAACTTACTGTGTGAGGGTCTTGTGCTCATGTGTGCGACGTTCATCTGACGTCATAGTTTCGAACCTCGGGTCTGCGTGAAGATTCTTTACTTTTTATGTGCGCATTTAAAACTCGCTCACATGCTACATGAAAACACCGTGAGGAACCAAACATGCTTTAGACCCAAAAGTCGAAGGTGTGTGTCAGACACAGGCTGATCATCCACTTGCTTATTAGAAAAAAAACACGAACTACCAAGACTAAGGGTCGGTTCCACTGTTTACCACTCAGGAATAATATAGCTTCCTTATAAGAAATATTTAATATCGCTTCAACATAAACTCATCTTAGGAATTACTACACTTACAAATGGCAGGTGCTTATGGTCTATGGGCCGTATTCTAGAATGTCAATCAATCTTAAATCCAGTTCCAAAAGCTGTAAATTTTATCCTGTTTGACAGCGCTCAAGACGATGTTGTGACTTGAGATACGAACAGGACTGCGCACCAGCTTTATGTGGAACCAGCTGCCCAATGAAGTATTTCCGAACCAATTCAACTTAGGGTCCTTCAAGAAAAGAGCGTACCAATTCTTAAAAGGCCGGCAACGCACTCGTGAGCCCTCTGACATTGAGAGTGTCCATATCACTTAACATCAGGTGAGTCTTCTGCCCGTTTGTCCCCTGTTCTATTAAAAAAAAAATTATTTCTTACAAGTTCTACGCATCGTAGACTCTTCCTTACATTTGTCAGATCGTGATAAGTTTTAAATCAGAACACATAATATATTTGTTACTCAAACAACCAACATTCAAAGATTGCCAGCCCAAATAATTGTTAACAATTGGCAATTCACATATTATTCAAATATAGAATCAGTTGACACGTATTTGAGGATTCTTGCTTCTACCCTTCGGCCGTAAATCAAAAACTTCGCCCAACTCTGAACAGTTTCGAACTAAGGTTTTTTTTATTGCGACTCTGTGATTTGAATAACTGAGATGGATCGTCTGTGATTTATCGGGGACAGCTTTCATAACTGGAACGTAAATAATCTGTGTTAGAATCAGATACTAGGTCTACAGTCTATGACCGGAACTAATAGAGTGAAAGAAGAATATAATAAAAGATAGGCCGTGTCTTCCTGAAGCTAAGTTCAGAAGTTACACTCACTATTTTTATAGTGATACTTTTTTAAGAGAAATCTCTTTATGTCTAATGGAAATTATAAGTCATACGTAACGCTAAGTATCGACTCTGAATCTGATAAAAGATTTCTACTGACCACGCCTGTAAAACACTTCGAACGTTGAGTTAGACAAAAAAAATAGGTATGTTTGAGACACACATAATCTCTGCTTGCGCAAAATAACGCAGGGATATGCATACCAGCATTTCCTAATTTTATTTTTTTAAAACAAGATGTTGTTTAATTTAACTTGCTTTAAAAAAAAGGCCTGCAATATAATATTATGTCTATCGTCATATTGCATAGGTATTGAGAAATGCATTTATAAAATTCCTGAGGTTATTATAAAGTGCGTGAAGTTCAGACGTATGGTTTGAAAAACGTGGGCGGCAAGTTTCTACGAATATGCGGTTACTAATCTATATATCTATATGCGTATATAATTCTTGTGTCACAATGTTCGTTCCCATACTCCTCCGAAACAGCTCGACAGATTCTTATGATTTTTTTTATGTATATTCAGTAAGTCTGAGAATTATATTTCAAACGTAAGTGATAAGCGGTGTCCACCCCAAAAAAATACTTTTACTTTTTGGATGAAATTTACTTTTTTATTATGTGGCATTAAACATACATACAATCCTTAATTTTCACCTCTCTACGATCAACCCCTATTTTTTATTTGTTAAATAAAACTTATGACTTGAAGTCCGAGGTTTATATAGAGAAAATTCACAGAAAAACCTAAAAAGTTTTCATTCCGGAAAACTGAACACTCTCTGGGGTAGATTTAATAATATAAAGATAGCAAAATGTGCCATGTTGGTATTTACTAAAAAGGTAGGCTAAGTAAAATCACATTAAGGACAAAAGAAGTTCGCGGGGGCAGCTAGTTTTTTTATATAAATTTACTCTTTACAGAAACATCGTTGAATATTATGATCTAGCACAAACCTTTCTATCAGCAGTAACTATGATGAAATAGGAGCGACATGGGCACGGCAAGCCACCTATTAATTACCCACGTGACTCAAGGTTAATATAATTAATGTTACACATTATTATATAAACACACACACATCGCTCTCTTAGTAATACAAATTGTTGATAAAATAAAAAAGAAAAAATATTTACGCCTTTCTCACCCCTTCCCCCATCTTACTGCTGCAATCTACTAATTAGTAAAGTGTCCACATTTAAAGAAGTTTGACTGTTCAAAAGTTGCGTAATTTGGGCTTGTACCCTTCTATGATAAAAAAACAAATGAGTGTTGTTACATCCGTTTAGAATTCTAAATAGCAATTTGTATTTGATTGGATATTTTATACCAAGTGTAGTTCATTTGTAGGTCATATAATATATTCCCGAAAACTGCAGTCGTTATAAGGAATATTTCCTGACTGATAAAGTAAATTATATAAATTTTGTCATATCTCTTGTACTAATTAAAAAGTTTTTAAGTTAGGCACTTATTTTTGAAATCGTAATTAACATTTAAATTAATTTTCAAAGCTTTTATACTGACGTTATCAAAGAAAAAATATGTAAAGTTTCATAATCATGACTCAAGCCAACATGAAACCAATCAAACCTTTAAAAGCAATTTCCCTAAATTTTTCTTTTACGAAAAATGTCTTTGTATTACTGAGGGTGATATACAAAGCCAGACCAGACAAAAAGCTTCCGTCCACGTACGACGCATGTCCAGTCCTAGATTGGGACAATTTCAAATCGTTTATCCCGTTGATTTTATGCTTCTAAGTTTTCTTTCCTCCAAAACTAACTGATAGCTCAACGAAGTTTCTGTCGTGTCATCTTAAAGAGATAACAAGGGTCTTAAATGAATAGCGGGGCGTATCACAATAAATCAACGAAGTTTGGGCACGATGCGGGTTTCTGGGATGTTATGAACAAATCAGGAATATTATATTGCAACATTGAATATATATTTAAGGAGAAACATATAGCATACAAAGTATCGGCTAGTACAATACATGAAATAAAATACATTAAAATGTATTTTATTTCAAAACGTGTATATAACACGCATTTAACATTCGCTCGAACATTGAAGGAAACTATCGTTAGAAAACTTGCCTTAGACCAGAAAGGGTCGACGGTGTGTGTCAGGCACAGGAGGCTGATCACCTACTTGCCTATTAGATTGACAAATGATCATGAAAGAGATACATAAGTCTGAGGCCCAGACCTAAAAAGGTTGTAACGCCACTGATTTATTTGTTTATATTAATTTGACTTAAATTTACGTGCCAGCAGTAATTTATCTCTGACAGACTTAGACTTAGGTTCATATAATTAGACTGATTTAATATCCAATAGCAACATTTATTCAAAAGCTTTAGTAATGGCAAGAAATTTCACGCAAATATTTAAAATCAATTCTTTTATTCCTTAATCTATTCAAGACGTCCAAAACGGTCTAATCAATCAGCTTTTAAAATTCGAAGACACTGTCGCTGGCTCAAAGAGTCATTTGCTTTACGAATATTCAGGAGGCTGTTAAAACGTTCCGATTGTACCCTTGTTCCCCTCAACTACATCTTCATTTGAATTTCGCTTTTCCAATGAAAATTTGGATTAAAATTTATTTATTTGAATCATAAATTCGCCTTGTTCGATGAGTTTTTCATTGAATGAATTTAAATTTGTGAGTGTCTGCTGTTATTTTTAACCCTCAGGGAAGATTATTCATGGGATTGGAAATTATGAACTATTTAGGTATTCGAGTACTAAAAGTACGAGGCTCCCCAGATGTTATGTGATACCACCGGTCACAGACAGTTTCTCGGGAACCTAGTAATATTCAGATAAATTCTATCTTGGGTACGTAAATTTTCAGATGGCGTAGTCTTGCTCTTTCGTGAATTTTGTAAACGTTGTTGACATTCATAAGCATGCTCTAAGAAGCATCTAAATTGAATAAACGTATTTTGATTTTGATTTTGATTGAGATTCATTACTATCATCCGTGTACTGATAGGTTGGTTTATTATTCTTTTTAATAAAATAAAATACAAATATTTAATTCCAACATACAAATATACAGTATTTTCTTTTTAATTAGTTTTGTAGTAGTCGGATTTTATCTACATATTTTTAACCCAGCATATTATTATAAAAGATAAGGTTTGTGAGGTTAGGGGTTAATGTTCGGATCTACTGAACCTATTTTGAAAATCCTTTTACCAATAGAAAGCCACGTTATTTGTGAGTGTCATAATAACCCGAAAATAAAAAGACTTTCGGATAAATGTTTATGGGTCACGGAGCGGGGGCGGGTCGCTAGTACTTTATATATACGCAATCAACACATGCTAGTACATAAAACAATGATTGGAAAGCGTCTAAGTCATATCCATAGCCACGCCACATTTCATATATCTAATTGATATATAAGGTACAGCATGCAAAAACAAAATTTCAAACATACAAAGACTACAAAATAAAACAATAAAAGCACTATTTAGATACAATTGTTTAACACAGACTAATAAAATCTACCAAGAAACCAAAATTGTGACGATTAAACAACAATATGTTTACCTGATATCATATAGTTGTTTAATCGTTATAATTTTGCACCTGTATCTTAATTTAAAAAAATCAAACACCACTAGACGCAATACTCGTCGAGCGAGTTTTAAAATTATAACCCAAATGTACAATTATTTAATCAATTACCGTCGAAAAGTCGTAATAATAGCGCGTTTAACCAATTCAAAATACATATATCAGAATGAGCCTAGTAGACTAAAATTAGGACGGCTGTCAGATGGCGACGTGTATCTTGTTCGCAGCCAAAGAAGGCTTGAAAACTGAGCTTCCGAAATTACACATACAAAAAAAAACTATCAATCATAAAAAAACGAAAAAATACAATACAAGAATCGTTAAGTGAATCACATATTCTTAACGGGCATGTAAATTGCAGTAAGGACAGTGCTGGCGAGCGGCCAGACTACAAATCGTTTTGGACAAAAGTTATTTGTTCTCTAAGTAATACTAGCTATATGTCAAAGGGGAACCGCTAAGCGAACCCGAATTCGATCCGCTGAATGAATCATTCTGTTTCTGACTGTGAATGGGGGCGGATTTAATCCAAAATTCCATATTACTAGTATATATTTGTTTCATTTGCAGTAGTAAAAGCTTACATGTGAATCGTGGCAAACTAAACCAAAGGACTCGTCGTATTAAATTGCCATTAGTCGAACAAAGATAATAGTTTCGCGTGTATTGATTAGAGCTGTTTTGATGCCATCATTTAGTCATTGAAATTTTCTGCAGCAGAGTTTCATTGTCGGACGTTAAGGCAGAATACAAAATACCATCTCTCGACGTCCGTCGTTCCACAACTGAGCGTTTCTTAAGGAACGCTGAATACGAGGGATTTTTTTTGGTACGTTATAGAGGCTCTTTGAATACGGTCATAAACCACATTTCAGGTTCCTGAAAACTTGTAGAGAAATTGATAAATATTTCAGTCCGGTCTTCCCATGTTCTAGTTTTAGTTCTGTTTTATATGTTCTATGTTCTAGTTCAGTTAGGCGTAACACGTCGTCAGCATTGCAGATTTTTATAAATAATTTTCGTAATTTAAACTTTAAAAATGGTGAATATTTTTATAAGCTGTAAAAATATTATAATTAAATCCAATGAATTCAATTTTTTTCGATAAAACATTTAAATTAATTCATGAAATTCTCTATCTCTTTTAATACGTAAATATATAAATGTATGTACATCGTCTGGACTTTAACCTACTAAGATTCAATTGGAAGATGCTTGGCTTGCGACTCGTAGAAATAACATCACAGCCTGAAACATTTGCATACAAAAGACAATTTGTGCTGACAAAAAGAATATTATCAACATAAGAAAATAAAAGCCAATTTAAAAACATTTTACTTAGTAAATAAATATACGGGAATGTTTTTAATCTACACTTAAACAGCATCCGTTTGATTGTGATTGGTCAATAGATTTTATAGTCCAAAGACACGACACGATCCGTGTTCCGTTTGATCATTTCTCTAATCAGAATCTAACAAAGCTATCCATCGATGTCGTCTTACCTCGTACATTCACACTGCTCGTATGTAATTTGGATATACTTCATCGCCGTTCAGTTGCCTGCCTTTCAGTCTTCTATAGATTGCACTCCGGAGAATGCTCCATAATACATATTCTTTGTAATGCTTGTCTTTCAATTTAATTCCGCAACCCCCTTCAAACAATGCTCATCTAGACTTTGACATCCCAGGTGCACTGCACGATTTGGTTCGACATTTCATATACAGCAAATGAGTGGAACTCCTTGCCCCCTTCCATATTCTCTAGACAGTATAACATGGGTTCATTTAAGCGGCGATTAAATAGGCTTGTCTTGGAGAGGTGTGCCTTCCAATAGGCCATATCGCACTTAACATAAGGTAGGATTGTGGCCAACCTTGGAGCCTTGGAGCTCGCCCTGTACAAAGTCTCAACACTAAAGTCGGAAATTCAATACCTATCGCTTTAGGGAGTTATAGAGTAAGACTGCTGGCACGTTTTCGACCATGATTAAACATTCTCTGAAAAAAAAAATTATCTCGTCCCATAACTTCATACGATTACCGATTTTAAGCAAAATTCTTTTAAACCTGTGCAACAGTAGTAAAGTAATATTAAGTATTACGTAGAATTTATTGCTTCAAGTACCTATAATCATAAGTATGTCAAATGGAAGAGCTGCCCTCGACACAGGAAAACTTGTGTGAGGTCTAGTGCACGTGCTCATTTTACTATACATATTTTTTATTTGTGTAATAAGCCTTTTTCTTTGTAAGTGATTGCAACAGATCAGTTAGAAGTCGTTGTCGTTTCCAATCTCTAGATCGACTAAGTAATCCTTCAGATTTTAATTGGATTTAGCTGTTAGTTATAGTTTACACAACACTTGTACCTAGCAAATTTGTTGAATGGTTTACATGAAAATGAAACACAATTACACACTAAAACACTTCTTCCGCTCTCTTCCTCTTCTTCCTCCTTCTTTCAATGAATCATCATGATTAAATTTTAAGTGAGCTTTAAAATTACTACATGAAATGTATCAGTTTTTCAAGAAGTTTTAATGAATTTCTTTCCATAATAGATTTACTATTTTTGCTTGTCTTTTTTGGAATAATTTAAGAGAGATGAAATCCTACCATACAATGAATTTAGATCGGAAGCAAAAACATAATATGGTTTATGTAATTTCCTTGTATGGGGTAGGTAAAATACTAATAAGTACCAATTTTAAATTAGAAACCATATATAAATTTATTAAATGTGTATATTTAAGTAAATTCCTTTAAAAAATAGAACTGACTTTCAATGCACTAAAAATATAGGGCAAATCTGAAATAGTGTAACACCTCCTTTGTATTTTCTAAAGTCTGATAAATTAAAATATTAGTATTTGTATGTGTGAGTAATTTTTTTATAGAGGCCACGCAACTAAAGGCAAGTTTGGTATCAGAAGTCAAACTAGTTAATTTTTAAAGCAAGGCAACATATATTTTGGAAGAACGCCATAATTATTATACTCGTATATGTATGACTGAATTTATCATAGTTTTCCAATTGTGAACGAGGACAACGCATAATGCGTAAAATTTAATGCCATATGATCGTCTTGGCACGGGAAGGTAACGACATTTATCCGACGTTTAATTTTAGGTTTCCGCAAAAAGCTCAGCATGTTTGTGGAATCTTATAGCAATCAATTCTTATGTAGCTTTGATATTGCTTGTGTGTCTACTATACTTAACTGTAAAAGACACATTACAGTAAAACAAAAAATCTTGTAACTTTATATAATACTAGGTGACCCGGCAAACGTTTGTATTGGCATTTGACATTGTGACACGAGAATTGTAGATGCTATAATGAAAAGAGCAGTGTTGGCTTCGACGTGTTGCTCTCTTCCCTGAGGTAGTAGGATCGATCCCCGGTTGTGCACCAATGGACTTTCTGTGTGCGCATTTAGCATTGAACGGTGAAGGATAACATCGTGAGGAAACTGGCTTGCCTTAGACCCTAAAAGTCGACGGCGTGTGTCAGGCACAGGAACCTGATCAACTACTCGAAATCTGAGGCCCAGACCTAAAAATATTGTAGCACCACTGGTTTTTCTTTATTATGAAAAGAGATTAGTGCTTTAGTAAGAGAAAATAAATATGTTTTTTATGAATATGCTAGGGTCAGACGAGATAATGGAAACGATATTACGCGAAATATTTTTTTATTATATAATTACCTAATACCGAACTGTTAATACACATTATAATTGCAAATATTAATTTGTTATTAGCGTAATGAGATAACAACAAGAATAGGCTAATCTAATTTCGTATTGTATTAGTTTCGAGGCCATAACTTAGCCGAAACCTAATGAATAAACGTTCGATCCGTGAATATACATTTGTCTTTGTTTATCTTCTACCGTCCGTTTTCATCTCAAGACAAGTCAGATTTGGTATATGCGATAGGATTTTGAATCCAGTGTTGCGAAGATAGCTGTGCCTTTCTATACCTTTATACTAGAATTTACGAGGAATAGAACCAAAAGTATGAAAGTATTTTTCAAAGATTAATATATATATAATTTATATATTTGAAAAATACTTTCATAATTTAAAAAAATATATCACCATTCACTCCAAGCATGGTGAAGATCCAGTTTTTACACAGTTAGGGATAGCTCTAGTAGGGATGCGATTTCATTAACAATCAGTTTCATTTTCATTAACTTTCATAAACAGTCAATGTAACTTCGCGAATGTTAAAAAAGAGGACTGCAAGAACTTGACGGTGTGACGGTAGCTTTGCTCCAGTTATTTAATAGTTCACGTCATCTACTAAATAAATAAAATATGACTTTTTTTATTGCTACTTAATTACACTGCCCTTTTTTAAATGTAACTAACTAAATGTAACCGGTACTCCCGCGCAACTTGTATGAAAATGATTCGATGCAAGTCGGCACGGGTTATCGTTCTCCAAATAAGGTAAATATTTATTCCCGAGTATTTTAGGTACAAATGAACAAAACTAAGACCTATGCGTTAAAAATATAAACTTTCAAAAATAAGCGACACCTAATATATATATCACGTTGGAATTGTACAGCCTGGTCTTGCCTCAGAAGTCTGACTCATTTGTCTACATATTTTATGAAAAGGGTAGTTCAACTATTGAGAATAGGATGGACTTTGTGCATTTACGGATTACATCAATATCATATCGGATCCTGTATTCACGTTTTGGGCAAACGTTGATTGAAATATCGTTGAACGTAGACGATTTAAACGCTCAACCATTTCATGAAATGATCAATTCTGTCATGCCACTGACATAGACATTCACTACGATAAAGGCACGTGAAATTAGAGCGAGCCTTTTGAATAATGCACATTAATCTACTTAGCTTACGAATTGTATTTATTGAATTATCTTGAATTGCGAGCTGCATTGTTGGCCTAGCAGCTTTTTGCGAATAAAAAGAGTGGCGGAGAGATTATTGTCAGTTCCTGTCTTCCGTTCTACGCCCTTGGTTTGAGAACTGGCAGTAAATGTAAAATTAGAAGCATTTAATGTATATTTCTTTTTTGACGTTCATCAGTGTACATTGTGTTACCTATATGATAAAATGATTTTTTACTTTGACTTTTGCGCGCATACTTCATGTCGTAAGTTTGAGCCAGCTGTGTGCTTTTCTTTCTATGTATATATTAACACTCGATGGTAGAGTGAAGAATGGTATAGTGAGAAAACCGGCAAGTCTTAGACGCAAAAAGGCGATGGAAGGCTGACTACCTACTTGCCTATTATTTAAAAAAATAAAATCATTACGACACAGACACAACAATCTGAGGCCAAGACAAAGGGTCATTGCCCTTGCTATTTTAATTGCATCGTCCAATAGCAATAATATCTTACTACCTCGTCACGGCTTTGCACGGTTGAAGGTTTAAAATATTTTGGAAATTAATAAAGGCTGATGATGAAAGGAATGATGCAGCAACACTGATATGGCAAAAGAGTTTTGCTGAGTTTCATCATCGGACGTCGAGGCAGGATACGAAATTTCATCCGTATCACCTCGACGTCCGCCGTTCCACAACTGAGCAGTTTTCAAGGCATTTTTTGCCGCGCACCACCACTATGTAGAACCAGCTGCCCACTGAAGTTTTCCGAACCAATTTGACTTTTAGGGTCCTTCAAGAAAAGAGTGCACCAATTCTTGAAAGGCGTCTATGGGCGGCGGTATCACTTAACATCAGGTGAGCCTCCTGCCCGTTTGCCTTCTATTAGATTAAAAAAAAATACAAAATATTAGTATAGATATAAATTTGCTCGTGTGGATACATATAATAATAAGGAAAACTGGTGAGGAAAAACAATATAATACCAATTACGTAGACATCTGATAAAATTAAGCGTTAAAGAATATAGTTATAACATAGTCCTGGCCACAGGATATTAGGTGCGTTAAACTTCCGGTATGAGGCAGGATACTCCGTAATCTAATACCTTGGCGATTGATCAGCCTCCGTGAAATATAGAGATGGATGGAGTTCGCTAAGTTTTTGTTTACGTTACACAGTAAAGGTTTTTGCGATAAGAGTGCTATTACTAATATTAGATCTATATATTTATTTATAAGCTCTAAAAGATTATTTAAAAAATACGAGACAGTATTAAACATTTTACACACATACACATCACATTAGAACACAGAAATTGCAAAATCTAAATTATATTATGATTACTAAACAGCCAACATAAGGTGTGAACAGTGGCGTAACAATAGGGTGGCGGGGCTGGCAAAATGCCACGGGCCCCCGACGCAGGAGGGCCCCTGCCCAAGAGATATTTTGTTCTATGGATGAATGTGAAGTCTCCAATAAGCATTGGGCTAGCGTGGGGACTACAGACCATTCCCATTTCTTAGGCGAGAGCCTAAGAGAGGAGGCCATTAGTGGGACATATACAACGTGTAATTGAGTACGCTAAACACCTCAAAGTTTATTAAAATTAAACTGAAAAGATTTTTACTGATAGGGCCCCATCAAAAGAATTTGCCACGGGCTCCAGATGGTATAGTTACGCCAATGGGGGAGAATAAGTAGTTTTGCATTTCTTGGGCTCATCTGATCAATTTTTTTCTCACGGTTGCCTAGAAGAGATCGCTCAAAAGCGATAAGGCCGCCAGTTGCCCTCCATTTTATTTAATTATTTTAATTGTACTGTATTTCTGTATTACTGAATTGAAGTGTAAATTAATTAATTACATATCTCACCTATATAATTAATAATGCTATGAAGTTTCAATATACGGTAGACAAGCAGATACCGAATTGTATAGATCTCAAAGCGAGGACAAAGCTAAAGGACGTCAAAGGATATCCGTTTCTCTTGCTGCAATAGACTACCTAGACACGAAAATTGTCTGACCTTTTCTTATTATTCTAGTTAATACTAGGTACTTGGAAATCAGCTGCATTTATTGGAAGCATTTCGTAGATTTAAATTTTAGCATAAGAGGTGGCGCTACAACCTCTTTAGGTCTGGGCCTCAGAATCTGTTTCATGATCATTTTTTTCAATCTAATAGGCAAGTAGGTGATCAGCCTCCTGGGCCTGACACACGCCGTCGACTTTTTGGGTCGACGGCGTGTCGGTTTCCTCACGATGGTTTCCTTCACCGTTCGAGCGAATGTTAAATGCGCACATAGAAAGAAAGTCCATTGGTGCCGGCTTCGACACAGCCGGGAATCGAACCTACGACCTCAAGGATTAGAGTCGCATGCTGAAGCCACTAGGCCAACACTGCTCTATTTCAGCATCAACAAAATTGATAAAAAATTATGTCTTGACTGCTTTTGATGTATCCCATGCGTGGAAGGACATACACAAGAATGTGTACAAAATTTTAAGCAAGCGTTCTATCCGAACTAAATATAAACGTATGATTAACCAAAACTGTAATTTATGTTAAATTATGCATTGCAATGTAGCATTTGCGATACTCGGTGTTTACATGTTTGAATGCGAGTCGAACCCACCGAGTTTGTGCCCATCGTGCGTCACTTCAACGTTCTGGTTTACATAGAGGGTTAAATAAGGGTAACTTCAGTATAGGATAAATGTAAGAACGAAGGTCGGACATAAACAAATACAACGCCATAAACTAAATTGTTTGCGTTTACGATTCTTTACCATAAAGAAAACAGCGTGTACTTAAACCTTATGTTATCTAATACGTTTATATTATTTGAAATAAAAGATTTAATTAAAATGGAATAAGTATTTAACACTTACTACATTATTTATAACATTTTGTATATCAACAAGTCGCTAGCCATTTTTATAATTAAAATTACTTTTACCGAGTTTTTTCAAACTACGAACCATTTAATACAATAATGGTTCACAAATTCTAAAAAATATTTTAAACTCAACATCAAAGTGGGAAAAAGAAAATAAATGACGATTTAATTATGGATATAAGAGTAAAGTTAAAAGTATAGAAAGTAGATGGACACTTCCGTTGGCCGGAAGGCTTTCACGGAGATACGTACAATGGCCGCTTAACCCTTTGTAGCCTAAAAGGGTCAGATCACTTATCCCTTTTCTTGAATACGATATAATATGACACTTTCAATTAGGCTCGGTTAAGCAAATTTTGATAGTCATGATTTTGTCTTATGTTTGCAATTAATGTGTGATTCCACCATTAAACCATTTCTATGAATGCTTTATGAACCTTCCTGTATATGGGAATGGGAAATTGCATTGCAAGTGTGTCACTTATTCTGTATACCTCCACCATTGCATGAGTATAAAAATAAACCAAGACACGAAAGATATCCAATACTATAGTGCATCATACAGCCCATTTTTTCTCATATAATACGTAATCATATAATCCAATACGATGATTTGATAATGAAAGACCTTCTTCAGGTAATCCTAGACTAGAGAAGGTTATCTTTCTAAGGTTTACAGTACGGCGTAACAATTTTTGAAGGAAAAGAAAAGTCATTGTTGTACAGCGGTGATTAAAACGCATGATCTCATGGTTGAGAGGCGCATGCTCAAGCCAGTCATTAGCTACCACATCAATAAATAATTTGTCGTATTTATTTTCTTTAAATTAACTATAGCCTTGGCAACGAATGTGAAGAGCCTTTAATTCATTCATTTCCAATCTTCTCTCTTTAAACTGTCAATTATTATTTTTTTCTGCGGTTATTTGCAATCAGCCCCAGGGCTATGAGCGAATTTTTTCTGTGGTGCTGTCATGTGGAGTGACTTCCCATTGGAAGCACAATTTAAATAAAGACACGTTTTAATAAATGATGAATGGTTTTTAATCAAAAGTCTAATTATGTTAAAAAGTTGGTAAAAAAGCGGCCATGACCTCCAGCTACGCTATATATTATAAACTGAAGCCGTAAAGAAATAATATTCTTGAAAATATTTTCATAAATATCGTATTTAGGCAAAAAGGTTTGGATTGCTAAAAGCCCAATAGACTCACGTCAGACGTCAGCTGCGAATTTATTCGAAATTTCAAAAACGGTCACAGAGTATTGTAGCATTTCAATTTTAACATGATGATTTCCTCGGCTGCCGCCTCGGCGGGGGGGCGGCTCGTCCCGCTTAGACAAAAATATGTTTATTTAGGAGGCAATGACCCGTTATTGCACTTTTTATTTAATACTAAATAATAATAGCATTGCCATGTTTACTGCTGGCAGAAAGTATTAGCACGAAGAATCGTCTCACAATCCAATACATTTTTGGGGTCACGAACATTCCGGTTATGCAAAAAGATTGTTTAAAAATAATAATAATATAAACTTTTTCTATTTAGTAGACATTTTCAAACTTTTCTGCATATTAATCATACAGTGTTATAATAATTAAAGTCCGTTTCAATTAGTGGGGGGGGGTCTTTCCCCGGGGGGCCAAAAAGGCGCGAGGGGCAAAAAGACGC
The DNA here is from genome assembly GCA_905332375.1 of Pieris macdunnoughi. Classification (NCBI taxonomy): domain Eukaryota; kingdom Metazoa; phylum Arthropoda; class Insecta; order Lepidoptera; family Pieridae; genus Pieris; species Pieris macdunnoughi. The sequence continues at coordinate 3,002,631 of CAJOBZ010000025.1, forward strand.
TCCCAAAAAAAAAAAAATTTTAGGGGCGGAGGGGGGGACCCAAAAACTAAATCATTTTATATCTAGTTTAGTCTACTTAAATTATACTGATGTGAATTGCCCTAGAGTGGTCTTTCCAGAGAATTTGATAAATTAATCTATAATACCACATCCTAAATCAATATAATTGCATTATTTTAACAAAAAACAATAAGTATGCAGTTTGACACCCCGTAAAACTTAAATTAACTTTTGTAAAGAAAGATTATAAAGAATATTATATAGTACTTTTGCGAAAAAACTAACGCTGGCGTTTATTTATTATCGTTCTAACTGTGGTTGAACTGTGACGCCGTCAAGAGCTGACCTGATTTTGGCAGAAAAATATAAGTCCAAGCATTAGCCGCGGTTGCCAAAGTGAGATTTTCGAGTCATACAGGCCTAATGGTGAATATACGTTCGTAAGTTTCAGGATATATATAGTATATATATATATATATATATATATATATATAGATATATTATTTATTATAAGGTAATGATACACAATGCACATGAAACATATTTTTTTTAAATCATGCACGCGGCAACATCAACATAAATCCATATAAAATAAAATAAGTGTATGCCCATCTGTCTATAACCAATAAAAAATTAATATGGTTAAGTTACACACAATAAATAGTAAATCTAAATTCAAGGATGCAAACATTACATATAAAAGACTGAAATGGCAATGCATGGGACACATGATAAGAGAAGAAAGAGAAAAATGGACAAAGAAGGTAACTGAGTTGTATCCTGGGGATGGAAAGAAAAGCAAGGGAAGACATATGAGGCGTGGTATAGAACAAAATGGTGACATTTGTAGGAGGCCTTTGTCGTGAGACAAACTTATTTATTGTTTATTTTGTATAAAAACCCTCGAGACTAATGACAGCATTAAAAATTTTATTTTATAAAATTAAACAATACAAACAATTACATTCATTCTACAACAGAATATAAATATAGTACCAGCTGGACATTACTTTGTAGAAGATATTTAAGTGAAACAAACGCATATTAAGGAAACCATCAGCAAAGTTACGGATTTGGTTACCGGCTTATCGCAGGTCGATATTTATTTTTTTAAATAGTTGGAAATAAATATGGCTTAAATAGATACAAAGATAATATAGTCTAGTTACGGTGAAATAAATTTCGAAATGGCTCCAGAAGATTTTAACCTTTTGCCTTAAAAAAATAAAATCAAGGCCAGAAATGACTTTCCGTGTAACACTTAATTAAGAAGTCTATGTTGCGGATATCTAAATGTGAGAATTATCTATGAAAAAGAGGGCCTCATAGCCTAGCGGTCTTATTAAGTGGCAACTTGGTGAGGGGTACCGGGTTCGATTCCCGGTTCGAGGGCAAGTTTTAATTTAATTTAAATTTGTTCTCGGCCTTTGGGAGGGTTGTGCGGTACCGGGCGAGTGCTTAAACCGTACATGGTGGACACGGTCGGATTTCTAAGGCAAGCACGAATTATAAAAATCTTATACTTGACGCTGGCTAATGCACAAACCGTGCCAGAGCCATGAAGGAAACAAAAAAAAATCTATGAAAACATGGATGTCCACGATTAGAAATTCAGAATTCAATGTGTATTTTCATCCAAAATGCTCGGAACCGTTCTTATAAACTCCAAGTTTGTATAATAAATAAAACGTGGTCACCCGGCTCGGGTACAGGCGGGGTTGTAAATAAAACGATATGTACGTCACTTACGTATTTCAAAGGCTTCGGATACAAAGCAGCCACCAATTGTGGTTGAGGCAGGTTTTATATTAAATACGCTACAATTTCAATTAAACTTCAATGAGAATGTTGCCAGGTTTTCGTAAATACAGTTGTATATTGATTCATTTTTCAATTCACATTTTAAAACTATGTACTACAATCACATTTCATTTTTGTTACTTGTCTTTAATAGTATTAAACAACGTGTTAATAAAACAAATTCTTCTATCTGATACTGTTTAAAGTCTATGGCTGAATTGTTTTCGTGTCTGTTAAATGTTCCTATTACATTATAATCTATAATAAGTATACATTTAGCAGATGCAATGAGATTGTCGTCCGTCTTGTTGAATTTAAAATAAGTTGTGCACACATCTGACAATTATAACAATGTATTCACACTTCATACATGTGTTATTTAATTTGCGTTACTAAGCACTGTTTCCAGTAAATGGCAACAAAAACAGAACAATATTACAAGGTTAAAAAAAGAATTTCTAAGTTTTATCAGTGTCAGTCATAAGTTTTCCCTGTGCTTGTTTAATCTTACCTTCCAGGTTTTCTTACCGTTTCACAAATTTCCTATAAATTTTCACAACTTGGGTTGATTTCTGGATTTTGGAGATTCTCTTTTTCGATATATCTTTGTATTTTTAGCTTGGGCCACAATTTACCCTTTTTGTTAGTCAATGCCAATGCCATCAGAAAAAAGTTTTTGTGTAATGAGATGTGGAAATTCGCGTTAGATTACATACATATTTCTCATGCTTTGTTTTGTATTTGTTAACGTAAAATTGTAAACACCGTTAGATTGTAATTGCGAGATAGTCTTGCGAGATTATAAACTGTCGAAAGATTGTGAACCTCATCAAAACAATCAATTTACATTCGACAACAAACGAATTAACAAACAAATATGGTGGCGCGTGGCATATTCCGTTCAACCAATCAGCGCGCGAGGTGCGATCCGTTTCACAATTTGACGGTTTCACTTCGATAGATTACAATCTACCGAATAATAATACGTTAAATTGTAAGGAGCATGCTGAGGTTCACAATCTTTCGACAGTTTATAATCTCGCGAGATAGATTACAATCTAACGGTGTTTACAATTTTACGTTAACATATATAACAGTATTGTTTTACATTATTTTCCTAACCCTTAAAATGAAATTAATTATGTCATGCCTTGGTTGCTGCACTGGATACATTATTGGACCTCCAATGCTATGTCAACAGGTATGTCTTACCTTACCTTTTTTTGAGTAAGGAAAAGTAGTTGTTTTTTATTATAGATACTGAAATTATTGTTAATAATAATTTAAATCGTGTGAAATAATAAAGAAATTCTGCTATTTAAAAAAATCAAACCTGTACTACATAGCACTTCATGAGACTACAGAGTTGTAATACCTCAATGAATGTTGATATGGTGAAAAAATCTTATCTCAGGTTTTTTTATTTGTAAAGCAATCAGTATTTATAAGACCAAAAAACTGAAAATATTTATTGCTTCATATTATTTCTTGTATAGCTCCAATAAGCCACATAATCAAAATATACGAAAATGTGCTATTGTTCTTTAACTTCCAGAGGTGATATACTATAAATAAAGATACTATTAAACTGTATGTTTTATAATTCAATTTACCTTGGTTTAAAATAATGTAAATAATAAAACATTACTTTGATTTGCTGTTTTAAAAGAGTACCGAGAGTTTTTTACGCCGGCTTTTTCTCTCGGCCTACACCCTCTGTCTTCTTTGCCGATGAGTAGGGATGCCTTCAAATTTAATGACGTGGAATAAGTGATACATGTATCTTATGTTCCATAATAAACATATTTTTTATTTTTATTTTACTTACCGATGACTACAGTAGACCGTAACGGCCTACAGGACATGTGAACAAAGCACAGACCGTGCCGGAACGGTTCTGCGAAAAAAAATTTACATTTAAAAAGATTGACACATGGGCATTGACAATTTGTAACTAGTAAACCTTATTACATTATCTATAATGTATTTAATCCGACATATATTATATGTTCTCCACATTTTGCGTTTTGGTGTTAATGGTTACTTGTTTTCTTTTAAATGTCAGTACGGGAAGTGTACTGCAAGGAGAAAGCTTTTTAAATGTTAATTTAAATATTTTTTATCCTTATAATTACGTAGAGCATAGGTTAAAATGATTAAACATATTCACAATAAAAGTAATGACGCGCTGCTGCCTATTATTTGGAATTAGTCAAAAAAAATTTTGTTACTCATAAAAAGTTTCAAATATTATTTTTATAATTTGGTCTAAAAATCAGCCTACCGAGTTTGGGAAGTTCTAGTAGAATATTTCTCACAAAAAGTTCAAGCTATCGTAAAAATGCTTATTTGCAAATTTAAAATCAATTTTTTTTATTAATTGTATAATCCTAAAGGGCTATTTCCTGACAATGTTCAATTCATTGTTAGTGTTTTATATTATTAATCTAGGCTTAACCGCAGCTTTGAAAACCACAAGCAAGGCCCTGCCCAACTTTTATGTTAATTGTGTTCCTAAACTTTTTAATGAAGAAGTTCATCCTACAAAGGCACTACATAACTGTATTCACCAAAAAATTTCCTCTTTGTTCCTAATTTATAATACGCTACAAGGTCGAAAATACCTAGATTTTGAGCGGCAAAGAAAAGTCTTTAAGAAAATCTTACAAAGAGCTAATTTCTTTTAGAAAGGAATAAGAAATTAGTTGCCATTGTTAACGTGACGCTCACTGAGTAAGCTTGTTAGACATACATAAATAATTAGACTGTATGACACAACACAAGGTTGCGGGCCAAATAACTTTAAGATTGTCACGCATTTTCCCAAGAACTATTTGGATTATTATTAATCTGCGCCAGATAATGCAATATCCCGTATATATATGTACCCTTATTTATTTAATATCTTTATAATCGATAATTAACATTTAGTGCCATGGGTTTTTACTCATGTCTGCCTAAAAATGTCAAGAAAAATCGTTGATGCCATACCTTTTCCTGAAAAAAAAATCTGTATCTCTTCAAAAAATTGTTCAATTCTTATCATATTTGCTATGTTTTATTCATAGAAATTTGTTCAATTCTAATAAAATAAAGAAATGAATATTCATATTGTAAACAAAATTTACAACAAAAACTGGAAAATAAAAGTAAAAAAGGTGACAGGTGTGCTTTCCCGCACAGACCCCATGAAGTGCCTTCTTACAGCGGGTACAATATAGGTTGCTTCTCTTCACATCACTTCTATCCTTGCTGCTGCACACCACACAGCGCCGTAAATTACGCCCTGGTAACCTTTCCAACCCAAACGTCCGACGAGAATATGTAGTTTGAGTGTCAGGTTCTGGTTTATTTTTGTGGAGCCACTATTGCTCCTCTTAATCATGAATTACACTGCATGTAAATTTTAATCTTGACGTTATGTTCATTTAAAAATGCCTAAATATGACATAACCAAACAATGGCTTCAAGTATATCTGCCTCATCCAGTATACGCAAATATAATGAGAGGTATTGGCCTAGTAGCTTTAGTGTGTGACTCTCATCCCTGAGGAAGTAGATACGAGCCCCGGCTGTACCAATGGAATTTCTATTTATGTGTGTGTAAAACTTGCTCGCACCCATTAGACCAAAAGTCCAAAAAAGTTGACGGCGTGTCATCACCGCCTGCCTATTAAAAAAAACGCCCAGACCTAAAAAAGTTGCAGCACCACTGATTAATTCACGAATATACCTATTTTATACTTTGAGGTAGGAACAGATTTTGTCGCTAGATAGTCATGGATCCTGCTGGCAAACGTAGATCAATGGAAAGTAAAATTTGGGTTATTTAGTGACCTCTGAGATTGTAAGTGAAATAAGTTTTCGTCTTCACTTCTATAACCAAACAATTTGACAGTACCTCTTTTATCGGTGACCAATTTATATACGAAATTAAACTATGCTCCCATCTAACATGTAATTTTTTTGGCTTCGCAATAGCAAGAAAAAGTTGATAACTGAAGTAAAAAGGCGTAAGAATAAGAATATATTGTGGCACTTACAATTGGCTAGATTTAATTTGAAAATATTGTGTTTCTTTGATGAGTATTATTGAGGTATGAATACCAGGAATTGAACAATAGTGATATGATAAGATAGTAATTAACTGATAATCATAGAAAAATAATACAAGTGCTTCCAACAGTACTATAGTCCAACAGTAACACATGTTGGCTATGTTTCAGCATTATATAACAAGATACGTATGTCATATTATGTTTCGTTATTTGGTCGTTACCAATGTATGGCAATTAAACAAATGTTGCTTTGAGATCAGTTAATTAAAATTGCAAATTTTACATATGAAATAAAACTGTTTTTATTTTGTGTTAAAATGTCTATAGCTAAATATGTAAAACAAGAATGATAATTTTAGGCGAATAATAGCTAGTTGGTATATTATTTTCGTTTAAAAATAAAAAGCTGGCGATTTTAGAATGTCAACACACCATTATTTCAATGTATCACAACCAAGTATTTTTAAGAATGACTTTAATAAGGTTGACCACATTTGTATAATAATTTTAAAATAAATAGTAAAAAGTACGTGCTCTATAGCAAGCACGCATTTAAGAAAATTTATTATAAATCAAATAAAATATGTTTATTATGGAACATAAGATACATGTATCACTTATACCACGTCATTAAATTTGAATTTGTAGGCATCCCTACTCGTCGGTAAAGAAGACAGAGGGTGTAGGCCGAGAGAAAAAGCCGGCGTAAAAAACTCTCGGTACTATTTTAAATAAACATATAGTAACTAAAAGCGTTCAACACAGAAAACAGAGTCCAGCCATAATTCCAACACCGTTCAGTGATCTTACACATTTATTGTCAGGTGAAGTTGTGGTTATCGGCTGGTAGATAATAAGATGTTATCTATTTGTAATTAAGTGTTCAGCGATGAGTTGCGGTCTGTGGTTAGTATCACACGTCAAATGAAATTCTATTGTAGTATTTAGCATACAAAGATTATAAAACAGATGCAACACATTGCAGATTATATAAAATACTAAAATAGATTATGATTTATTCACCCAAATGTACTAACATTATACAACAAGTGGTTTCATCGTAAGCGATCTCTTTCGAACTAACTGATGCAGACAAGGGTCCTTAGGAGTTAGGGTCCTTCAAGAAAAGAGCGTACCAAAGACCGACAGCGCGTTGCGAGCCTTCTGACTGTGTGAGTGTCCATGGGCGGCGGTATCACTTAACATCAGGTGAGCCCTACCCGTTTGCCTCAAAAAAAAGGTAAAAATTATTGAAAAACAGTTAAGATATTTTCTATCGACTTATGTCCTGAATGGTAAGTACAAACATATTTTACAAGCACTTTCTCAGAGAGTTAGATATTTATCGAAACCATAACCGTACTTGGGATGTAAAACAAAGTCGCATCTACTCACATTTGGACTCTATGCCTCAAAATGGCGACGTACATGGCGGTCATTTTGCGTGTTTCTAAATGAGTTATTATAATATTATTCAGTGTTCGCATAGCTGATGTAATTTTCAGAAACAGAAACGTTGTTGTAATTTGATTATGATGTTCGTGGAAATTTTATAAAATGTATGATTTTTAACGCTTCACGCTATCTACTTTCTATATTTTATTTCTGTATACAACGAAGTGTTAATAAAGAAACTAGATTACAATTACACCGTGATACATTTTGCATGTTTATTACATTTTTTTTAGTAAAAAGTTATGTGTTACACAATCAAACGAGTCGTGTAAGACCTGAGTATGTGAATAGGCGTGTGTGCGTAATACACTCTATATTTGAGAGTATGGCGGAGAATTGTTAAAAGCTTGCGCTGTTTCTGTGTTAGTTTTTGGAAACTCACAGTCAATAGTCATGTCAATATGTAGTAAGGCTTCTGCAGATAGCCTGAACGTGTGTAAACGGTAAAAACTCTGTGTAACGCTTTCTATAATTAAACCAGAACTAATATAATTAAAACAATATTGTAACTAAATTTTTAAATTGTATCAGCGTTTTACGCTAAAAGAGTCTTGTCTTGAATAAAGTGGTTATTGCATTATTTGTCTATTCGAGCGTTTATCAATTGCAGCATGGAAATATTTAGTAAGTTTCATCTCGTTCACTTTGCGAAAGTTTGAATCTGGTTTAAACTTAGTTCCAACTCCGTTTCATTCAATACTACCAACTTCACAGCGGTTTAACTTCAAAGAGTTATTGTAAGAATCAGGGCTTAAATAGTTTCCGCGTATAAGTTGGTTATAGTTAAAAGGTGTTGTAGGAGGTGAACATAAAATTGTGTTTCTTATTTATAAATAGTTCGCTACTGTGGCTGTGGTTAGTATTGACTGCGACCTGGGTCCCGGTTGTCCCGGTGAGACAAACATGATGTTATGAATTTGGTGTTGTGTTGGTCTTGGTGTTAAATATTATTTAGTGTCTACTATTAAATATGTATGTATATGTTCCATAACGTTCACCAGTTACATGGACTAAGTCAATTGGTGTGAATTGTCAAATCATAAAAAAAACATACAGATACAGCTCTTGTATATCAAAAACGTTTATAATTTTGACATAAGAGAGGTATAGCTACTACGTACTGCAAGACGTTGTGGTTCAAATAAGTTCACGATATCACTGTCTGGGTATAATATTGCTTTTTCTTGAATATTTCTTTATAGTTATGTAAATTAAACTTCTTTATAAAATAAACGTCAATGTGCCTTTTGTTACAATAAATACTGCTCTGGATTTCAAGTCTTCAAACCTAAATTAATAAATTATTCTCGTAATTAACAGCCACCATGGAATAGTACTGGTGCTATGGCTTTTTTATGTACTCTAGCGAGTGTGTTTAATCGTCCGTGTCATACGATATGTTTAGCTTAATAGAATACAAAAGAGTCCATAGAGTCCAAAGAGTCCGTTTATTTACAGCCCAATGGCCAAACAATAAAATACATTTAGATTTACAAAATTGACGGTAAATGCTATCCTCTTATCCCCTCCAGGTATACTCTGAAATCACAGTATACTCCCCCATAAGCTTTCCAAATAGGTCGCTCTCCGATGAAGAGTCGAGAAACCCATTGAGCAGCGAGAGTAACCGGGGAATGGGCGCTTGTTATCGCTGGACAGTTATGAAAAGGTTTAAGTTACTTTTCTTCCTGTTTGAATTATGCTTAAGTTTTTTGCTATTGAATTAGTAGTTTGCTGTAGTGATAGGTAAATAAATAATTGATAGTCCATGCTTAATATACATACATATTAACATTATCTCCCATTCCGTTTTCGTTTAATTAAATCGTTTCTTTGTATTAATATAGATACCGAACCAGCGTGAAGTAGTCAGCGGTAAACATACAAATTGTTGTTTCAATATTCTTCGTAATCTTTTCATCTTGTTATCAAATATTGTTGGTCACAATAACCTTCTAATTAGTAAGCACTTGCGATGGACCTAGTTTAATGAATTAACGCTTCTCATATATAGAAATAAATAATTTTCGCCATATTTGTGTCTTTACCAATTATATGACGATACCAACCATTGTAATTAGTTATTAAATGTATTGAGAACATAATATCAAACATACAGAAATACCAAAGACAATTAAAGTAACTTTAATTTTACTATATTATGCTGTATTATCACGTATCCTTGATTATGCTTTGGCATTTATTAACAATAAACTACAAGCTCCCCCTTATCAGAATGCCAAATCGTAAAATGACTGCATCACGACTGATTTGAGCGCGACCGCCGCTGCGAAAACCGCTGTGTGAGTTCGAAAAGTGAGTTACAGAATCGCAAGGTAGGGTCTGTAGAGTAGAATTTTTTTTTACGGCCAGCCAAGACGGTGACATCTAGCAGGATTTGCGGCATTTGGCCAATAACTGGCACTGACACATAAATAGTTTATAGCCTATTTAGATAAAGGTTGGTCTATATTTATATTATAGCTAGTCATTCGATACTGTAGGACTAAGATAAATAAAACAACATCTTCGTTTTACGATTAAATTTATTTTTAATTGTACAATTATAATAATCTATAAGAAATGATGAAAGTCTCCAATAATCGCTTTTTGTTTTGTTAAATACCTATTTATAATAAGTATTATGTTTTAAAAATAATATTAAAAAATGGTCCTATTGTTTTATGACAGTACTTTCACCATTTTCTCTATTAAGAATTTATTTACACAACCTTATGACGTCAAAACAGTTAAATACGAATAATTACAATCTTATTTTTACCTAAAACTATTTATCCAATATGGTCTAACATACTAGTTTAAATGCTTGAAAATTTATTATTAAAAATTATCTAGGAGCCGATTATATTAAACTCAACTTATACAATAAAATAAATTGTTGCAACTTAGGCGATTTAGACCATAATTTATTATGACAACACTTCTTCTTGACATCAATTCTCGTCCGCTTATTGACAAAATTTAATTGATTGATTCGTTTTCTTAAGAAACCACTGGAAAAATGTTACAAAATTTACAGTAACCGACTCAAATAGACAAATAAGTTATTTTAATTCAATTTACAAAACTATATTTATTTTATACCAAACATTAATAATTACATATAGTAAAAAATTATAAATTTAAAGAATTTTGACGTTTAGACGTTTAGTTTTTTAAACCATTTTTTAGAATAAATATTATATGACACTCAAATTAAATTATTAGAATAAATTTTGTTTGATAGGCGGCGTAGCACTTCGTAGCAATTCGTAGCAGTCTCTAGTACGCTATCGTAGCGATATCTACAGCCTTTTTCAACATAGATTAATCCTAAAAGAATATATATAAGAAAAATTTCCTCGAAGTAGATACTAGAAATCGTTTGAAATCTTTTGATTGTTTACAATTTAATTTACAATTATGGAGTTCTGTTAATGAAACTTACACACACAATGCTTCAATCTTTTTCTCATAATAATAAGCTAAAATAATGAATAATTTTAAAGTTTGTTTAATTCAAAATCACTGCAAGCCTACGCGAACGTGAAAATACTTGAGGTTTAAAAATTTTAAATGAAATTTTGTTTTCATAAGCATTGCTAATTGTATGTCGTATAACATTTTGTAGGGTAAGGTGAGTAAAGCATGCTTATGACATCCTTTTTCATGGTCATATCATTGCCATTAATTATTGAAACAATTAAAAAATATTTACATCCCAGATTGAAGTCATACTCATTTGAATATATATTACTATTTATTCGCCAGGAGTACTTTTGTTGCTTTCTTTATCCGTTATTCATAAAGACGTAAAGATGCATTGATCTAAGGCCATGTGAATTGTATAGAGGCATTTTGTTGTTATATCTTTGTAGTTTTGTATTGAATATATATATATTATAAGGTCTTATTAATTACATAATATTATATTAAAAGCATTATGTTTGTCCCCCCGCCCGCCCTTATTATGGGGGCCACTTTGGTTCAAATTTGTTGTTGTTTCTCCACCTTTTTCTTTTGTGTCGGTTGGTGCGGCTATAAATAAATACTCAAAAAAATTCATTTAACCCAAGCATTTAATAAATAAATTCTCATGACTATACTATCAACCAACTATCCCATAACTTTAACTTTAAAAAAGATATACTGTCGTCGAGTTACTATCTGTCAATGCATCCTCAAATTATTCGATAATATATAAATAAGTGAACACATGTCAAAATCTGAGCACGCTATCACTTTACAATTGATCATGTTTTTGATATTAATAAATATATGGCTTTTACTATATAAGAGGTTCATTTGGTGTACCAGAGCATATTAATTTGCGAAGTGTGTTTTAAACAATAGCTTCTACTACAGTCAAATAAATACACAACTTTAAAGATCGTGAGATTTTATCAATTGATTTATTACGCAACATTCTCGAGATCTTGGTGCTAAATCTTCAAGGAAAACTAAGAAAAGCTTGTTAGTGGTTTTTTCAGTAAAGTAAGATATATTTGTTCAAGCATTTTTAACTGTAGAAACATAATTGCTGTTTACTAAGGGTGATAAACTAGCGCAGCTAAGAATTGTATTTAATGTTTTCATCTTATAAAGGACGATTTACCTTAGCCACAAAGCCCTTAAAAAATTAAGTATGTGAATAACTTTTCCTATGCTTATATCAATGCTCATATGATCTCTTTAAATATAATTAAGACAATTAAGGTTTTCTTACATAGGCTATAAAAACTTTTTCAGATTATTCGCCGTCCGACTTTACAATCATTAATAACATTTTATATTGATTGCAAATGATATATTTCATGAAATATTCGATAGCTCTCGCAACTTCGCAGGAATATGTTTTCCAAAATTATTCAAAATAATATCATTATATCTCTCGCTTTTAAAATAATAGTTTGTAATAATTCTGTGAGTTTTATATTGTTTCTAGATGTAAGATTTTACTTTATACTAATAAATATATTGATATATAATTGGGAAATCATATAATGCGCCGTTTATTATTAATTTAATATGTATTTAAAATTACTTGTTATTTTACAGTATTTTTTCAACAAAATATCTACGATAAACTTACAATGTATGTTAAAATTAGATATTATATGAAATAATCGACAAATTACCTACTTTTAACTGTAAATTACAGATCAAATATTCACAACGTTATTTGTTCCATTTACTATAACATTGATTGTAATTACAAAACTTAATATTTATAGACTAACAGCCCTCAGAGTCGTTCATTATCAGTGGCGCTTATTATAGATTAACCATATTATAAAGTCCGGACTATAGTTAGCCTTCGTACTTTAATAAGTATTTGTAATCATGACAATCACTCTTATTATATCATGTAACTATGGTAACGAAACGATACTATATCGTTTTATAAGGTGCCCAATATAAGATTACAATAGATTCAATGAATGGTAAAATTCTTACGCTCAAAAAGTTTAGGTACTTTTTAAGTCAGTCAAGCAGACATTAAATTTCGTAGCCGTGTATTGTTCTTTATAATAATGGACGACTCTAAGTAGTGCTTGTTCCTTAATCTAATACTCTACTACTAGCAACCCATGAGGGCAACAATCACGCTGAGGAGGGCTGCAGGAAGGGGATACTGCAGACGCAACTGGCCTCCGTGTTGCATTGCGGCTGGGTGTTCTCCTGATACAAAGGAATACTTAAACTTCTGTTTATATAAAAATATATATTCATTGTCATAAAGTCAGACTTTTAACTGAGGTCCTGCATTCAACACCTGGCGAAACTTTCATTGTAATTTAGCAAAAAAATTGCCTTTTAAATTATTTAATTTTGATATTTAGAAAAACTATGATCCAATTATTCATTAAAACTAAATCAGTTCCATGGCCCATTTAAGTAAAGTAAAGTACTCATCTATGTCTTTTTATTACAGTGAAATACAATTTGACAGAAAGAGACGAACCTTTAGTTAAAAGAGTACTATTAACCCATTGATAATTAGCAATCAAGTTGAAAATTTAATTGTATTCGCTATAAAATACATAAAAAACATTGTCAATATAAACATAAAATAGTCACTAAGTTCGTCCAATTTACGAGAGTAACTAAACGCATGAATTTTACTTCGAACAGAAACTATAAAAAATTTCGCTATCGTAAAGTTTCGCTTTTATCGTCGAAATGAAATCGACATCAATAATTCGTTCATTTTTGGATGAAATCCAGAAAGTTATGTTATTGAATCGGCTAAACTTTACTTTGTATCTTACAAATGTTAAATAAATTTTGAGATTGATTTATAAGAAAACAAAGATACTGATATAATATTTCAAATTGTATTTTTTTAACTATTTTTTCTTCTATTTTCAAAACAACATTTATATGCATTTGACAACGAATAGAAGAACTTTGTTTTTGACTTAAATTATAATAATATTTTAACAAGAGAAATATTTTTCCTAGTTAAATTTTGGTTGATATAATGGTAGCAAAAATGAAACTAAGATAAAAATAACAATTTCTTTAACTTATCAAAGTTGATTGCCGAGAACTAACTGAGTGACAGTACGCTAGAACTGTTTCTACAGAAGTACCATGTGAAATTCTTACCACTAAGAACATGGACGAGAACTGATCTGGGGTTGGCGTTAGCTGGAGCACAGGTGTACCTTCCGGAATCCGTACCCCGCGCCTTCTGCACCAAAAGGTGTGAAGTTGTCATTTCGCCCTTCTCCGTAATTACGGAGACACCACCGCGGGGTGAATCGTAGTTGATTTCCTGAAAAAGATAATGACATACTTAAATAACAAAATACATTAATTCATATGTATGTTGTTGTTAAATCTGTAAAATTTTAATAAGAAAATGTATAATTATATTAAAAAGTTTAAAGTCAAAATAATTTATTCATATAGGACACAATGTTCACTTATGATTATCAAAAAAATAAAAATATATGGAATGCTTCTAATTTTATATTTACTGCCAGTTCTCATCAAGGGCGTAGAACGGAAGAGAAGAACTGGCAATAAACTCTCCACCTCTTTTTTTATTCGCCGAGTTTTTTGTTTTACACAATATTTCTAAGGAGCTTCAAACATTACACCATGTTCCACATGACATCTTAAGTAATAAATAATAATAAAATAAAATAAAAACAAAGATATGTCCTCTATCAGCAGGAGGCACGGTGAAATAGGAGCACGCACATACATTCTCGTGGGGACAACACGCAAATACGTAGGTAGTCAAAATAACTAACATCACTGCATACACAAATTCAAGTACGACCAGTCACCACAAGTAGCACCCGTTCACGAGTATGACGCATGGCCAGCCATCGGCCCCCACGCCATATTTTAGAGTGAGAGACAACCCGACGCATGGACGCCTATATATGTATATGAACTTGGACACGCTGATAAAAGTTATATACGTATTTGGTGATAATCTGTTATAATACATTCAAAGTAAAGTGATAATACATTCAAACTGTGATGAGGCAAGCAAAATCTATGGATGATAAGTTTAGTGGTCAAAACAACTCCACGCCTTAATAGACTTGGAGTTGACTTATTCAATAAATCTAAATTGAGTTTCGTAATTAATATTTCGAGTTAAAATATTCAAAATGTGTAGAATTGTTAAATCAGGTTAAATATTTTGCTTGTAAAACTTTTGACAGTCTCTATCAAGAGATCTCAAATGAAGCACTGATAAAGTGGTATTGAAATACTATAATCTGTATTTAAGAAAATTCAGTTCATCTCATAGTAATTGCTTGTATAACTTTATTCTCTAGTCTCCACAGATATTTTTGTAATCAAAATGGAGGAATATAGAGTTTTGTCACTATAAAGTACGGAGATAAACGATGAACAAAAATAAAGTTTTCATACATTATGATTGAAATGTAGACAATGACACGAGAATTATCAGTTATAACTTCGACGCTCATTCACATGTGTTAGCAGTGACTGTCACTAGAGTAACATAGCGCGCGTGTAGATATTTCCGTAAATAAGTCCACGTAATCCCTACTCATTGTCAACTGTAATAATGCATCAAAGGCATTAAGCAAGTCTCGCAACATATTTAATTCGTTAAACCACAAACATTTTCATATTTGAAAAGACATCTTACAGAAGCAATGAAATCTCGCCATTGTTCCCTTACAACTGCGACTTCCAAATAAACATTAAGAATAACATCAAAATAAACGAAAATGTAAAGAAGAAAGTACTCTTCTTATAAGAGGCTTATTATTGAGGCTTTCAAAGAAAAATTCTTTGAAAACTGGATACGATTTATAAGAATATATTCCAGTACGAGCAAGTTTTTCGTTATATTTTTTAGACTGGCGTCAACGTAATTCTGGGGTACTTGAAAATTAATTTATTTTTCTACGTTATGTGAATTTTAAAGGCTACTCACCTCTTCAATTTACATTTTAAAATAAAATTCAATTTATACTTCACGATTTTTTTTATTTATAAAGAAAATGTTCTTAGAAACCGCTTTATTTGAGTCTATACGAAGAAATATATTTCCGTTACTTGTTACTTAAAGTATACTTATAATATAACTAGCAGACCGGCCAAGCGTTGCTGTGGCTAAGGTTTTTGTTATATTACATAGTAGTAAACTATTCAACGGAAACGGTAGGAGAACTTATGTGAAAGGAAGATAGATTATGTGAAACGTTGGTACTTCTAACACAGCGCCATCTGTTAGAATTGTATCAAATAATAAACAAATATTTGCAATAAAATAATATTGCGGGTATAAATTGAGATGTAAGCTATCCTATCTTTTAAGTTAGATCAAACTGCACACGGTGTGCAAATTTGATTGATATCGGTTTGGTAGTTTATGAGTCCATAGCGGACAAACAACGTGACATGTAATTTATATATATTAAGATATATTATAGGCAACTAAAAGGGAATTTTACTGAATAGTTTGTCAATCATTTGCGTTTTTTGAGAGTCCATCAAATGAAACTTATACAATGTTTCTGTATTGTATAATATGCTTTGTTACAAAGCAACAAAGACGCTATTCTATTACGCTATAGACACGAGAATATCAAGAAAAAAAGAAACAATCTGGCTATAGATATCTTTCTGAATTCTCTTTTAAGTCATAATGAAAATAAACACGTCTATTAATTCAAGCCTTTTAGGTAATGATGTTTTTAATTATTGTAATTTAATAATATTACACTTAATAATATATATTCTCTAATGAATATTATTTAAATCTAAAACAAACAACAACAATTAATTTTTAATAAAACATTTCTGCAGTTAAAAACGCATCGACGGGCAAAGATGTTTTCAGTGTAAAATAATATTAAAACCATATTTTTACTAACTTCTTAATATCCTCTGAAGCGGGAAATTGTTTAAGCAATTTCCTGTAGTCGTTCAACTGAATATCTTTCTGACCTTTGCGAAAAAGGGTGGTGTTGGTTACAAGCTGACCCTCGATTTGGGATAAAACTCGTCATAACTACCGCTATTTCATGGATACATGAAAGCTTTATTTCAAACAGTGTGGATGGCGGCAAGCAACTAAATTTTATACTACGTAAAAAAATCTCCGACTCGAAGGACCAAAATGTACGGTTTCTGTGTCATCGGGGTGCTTTAAAAAATAGAAGATTTTAATAATGAAATTTTAATTGCTATGTAACGAATGAATGCAATTTAACAGTCAAAGAGAGAGTCTAAGTCTTGCTATGCTTTCGGGGCGTAACTCCCATGATTTAGTTAATTAGTAACAAACGAATGACTGCAAACAAACAGTCGAAAAGAGTGCCTGCGTCTGGCTATACTCTCGGGCGTAACTCCGACGATTTAGGAAATCGTCACGCTTATAAGTGATCAAAATGTGCAGCCATGGCACGTACATAGGAAATCGTCACGATTATAAAACTAAGAAAGCCTGAGTGAGCAGAATGTACAGCCTAGGCTCGTACAATATCTATTAAATAGGTTATCAGAAAATAAAATAGAACTTTTATTTGGGGATCGTATGGGTGTTTATATGTTCTTGTTTATAACACTTCGAAGGCAACGTAATAGCTGCAGTGCTCTTAAAACAAAATCATTATTGTTTTTTTATCAAAGCCACGGTTCTGCAAGGACTCAGTTCATTATATTCACAACGTAAATCCATAAAATGATTTTGGAGATTGACTTTCATAATAAATGTTTTTCGTTCTTTCTGACATTTAACAAACAAAAAACTGGTTCTACCAAGGTGTGACAATTGTTTTTGTACCTTTACTATTACAAATTTGTATGTGGTAAGTGATAAGTTTTCTATGCCAGGTTGCTTTTAGTGTCTAAGACATTCCGTATCTTTAAAAGATTTTTAAACACCGTTCGGGCAAGTATTAACTAGGTACATAGGAAAATAAATCCATTGGTCCCACCGTAACTCTCCATCTTAGGGTTGAGAATGCAACTACGTACTAGGCAACCTATTATACTAAACATAAATAAAATATTGGAGTACAATAGATTTGCTTGAGTAGCAATGACCAAGCAGTTCTAGTAACTAGAAGATATCTGTTAGCAATATTGAACCAGCTTTCAGACACACAGGCCCTATTCGTAAATTTGATAAATTACTTCTCTACCTTGCCTGAACGGACAAGGGAAACATTTTATGTGATAATTCTTGCGAAGTACAAGAGTGCAAAGTAGAAAGGAATTATGTCCAATCCCGTATATTCGGTTAATCCCTCGCTTCAAATGCGCGGCAATATTTTGTCACGTTTTATCATATTTAATCGTTGTTTTGCTAATATATTTTTCATGAGATGTCTTTCTTTGAGTGTTGAATTGATACAGGGAAAATATATAGATCCTATTTTTAGAACTATTTAAGCAAATTTGATATTAGCTGCAATAGTTTGCAAAATTCAGGCTATTTTAATTTGACATTCTATATGTTTAAATGTTCCTATTAAAGAGATCCTATAACATAAAATTAAGTCAATATTGTAAATAAAAGTGAGTCTTTCTTCTTGTAGTGCCTCTCCACTACTGGAGGTAGGCGGTCAGCTCTTCTTCCTCTTATTCTTCGCCAAGCCCATCAGCTGTTCTACGCTGGCCACTCCCGTCCATTCTCTGATATTGCCGAGCCACGACTACCTCCTTCTGCCAGCGCGTCTTTTCCACTCGACCTTGCCCATCACTATGACTTGAAGAAGTTGATACCGTTGGTGTCGAAGAATATGTCCCAAATAACTTATCTTCTTCTTTTTAATGGTCAAAGTGAGTTCTCGGGATTGTTTGGCGCGCCGTAGAATTTTGTTCGTTATGAAATTATACTCATACATATATCAAACCTAATACGATATTGATTATTTATTATAATATATTTATTCATAACAAAGCGAGTTTATTGCAAGCGGAGGTAACGTTGTTCAATTTTGTTATGACATGAAATGATGGATTAAGACTGACACGAACATCGCGTGATGTCTCTTTACTTACACGAAAAAATGCTCTATTTTTGTTTTCTTATATTAATTTTACCTTTGAGCTTTTGCTATATGAAATATAAGGTTTTGTATTTAAGGGGATATCTATGTGTAATACCTATGTATTATATTATTTCATTAAAATAAAATCGCATGGTTTTTAATATTTAAATTTTTGATGTGAAACATCTATAGCCGCACACTAAACCGATTTCTGGCGTGGCGACGCATGCCGTGGCGACACATGCCGCTATATGATGGTATATAGATACAGTCTATATGCAGTAGTGTGTACGGTGTGTGTATTTCGAAGTCACTGATGAAACGAATTAAGTAGTCACGATTTGAAATAAATTCGTAAATTTTTGTATTTAATGAAAATTAATGTTTATTCAATAAATAGTCATCGTTATCTGGAAAAAAATTGTAATATTTTATTTTATCATTATGACATCCATATTTAGTTCCTATAACAATCTGTCCTTTTCTGCATATTACTTTTACAAAATAATGTCGATGTTTCACTTCTGCCAGGCGTCCCGTGACGGCTCACATTTTTTTAAATGTATCATACATCGTTCCATCGTTGGTAATATAAAGTGGAAAATAAATATTTAATTATCGGTGTACTAGACAACGGTAGAGAGGCAATGAACAGAAACCGGTGGAAACAGATTGTCCGCTCCGGATGTTTCCCTGCTGACCACGACGCTCAGACATGAGCTACGGATCGGAGAGAGAGAGAGAGAGAGATTATTCATTTATTTTCTTATAGCTCTCTCTACGGTTTTACAATTATATTCAACTTACTACGAAATGATTAATATATGATTTGTAATAAAAGTTTCTGGTTACCATATAAAATCTCATGCTAATAATTTCCCCTTTCTCTGTCTATAAAAAAAGATAGTAATTTCAAAAAAGTTTAAGCGACATCGTTCATCTATCTATGTATAGGTCTTACAGTTTAATTTAAACTGTTCTTTAAAGGGATTAAGTTGAAAGCTTTGCGGTAGTGAGAGTGAAACAAAGTTTATAATTGTCAGTGAATAAGACATACAAAAATATCAAAGCCTAACAACAAATAACATTATTTCGACTATGTCGGATGCGTCACTATGTCAATGCTAGAGCATTGAAATTTTCTAATTTTTTATTCTTACTAAAATCAAAATGGTTTTTGTTTTGCGGCTCAGCCCGGGATTCGAAACAGAGACCTTATGTTCTGCAACCAATTAAATAAGTGATACTTGTGTCATCTTTCCTTGTAAAATAATATAAGAAATGTTATCGGCATGAATTTTGTCAGCTTTTAGGGTAATTAGTAAATTTCTGAAGATAAAAGCAATCGTCAAGCTGTTTGTTTATCTTTACTGTTCGTAACAAACACTTTTAATGCGTAAGAAGGTTAATTCCTTTTAATTTTACATTTACTGCCAGTTCTCAAATCAAGGGCGTAGAACGGACGGGAAGAACTGGCAATAAACTCTCCGCCACTCTTTTTAATCGCCAATATTTGTTTTACAAAATGTTTGTAAGGAGCTGCAAACATTACACCATGTTCTACATGACATCTTAAGTAATTAATAGTTAATTAATAATAATAATAAAAAATACCCCCGAGTCTGGAAATGCAGCCGAGAGATTCAGTCGCGTTACCTTTTTATACTGGAGCAAATCATATCCAAGCACTACTAGGATCGGATCTTATAATAGGCCTTAGCTAAAAGCTAGAAAATTACACATACATTACAGAATTCTGCGTTTAATCCCTCAACACATCGGTCACCTCCCATATTCAGTCTACCGGAATATGTTATAAAATAGTTATTATCTGCGCACACAATACTGCTTTAGCGTCATTGACGCATTTAATAAACCGACGTGACCGAAACGGCCAAAAGACAGTTATCATTTATTCTAGTTTACTAGAGTATTTTACCTTAACAATACATCTTTCGCTCCTCCTAAATATGAATGGACAGGTGACAAAGACAGTTTCAACGGTTGTCCTTTATCAGACAAGTTTAGACGCATCAATATCACGGCGACTTTAGAACTAGGCCATCGGTTGAACAATGGTCAAATCAATTTTATTTTCTGGCAGACCGATGTTTGGCACTGGTTCAAAGGGGGTAAATAAAAGTGGGCGAAACGAAGGTTCCCGGGCTCTGATTGCATAATTTTCTGCTAGTTCGACTGCTTAAGGGTGTTGCTCAATTCGGTTTTCAAATATAGAATGACATTTCACTTGGGAAGAATTTTTGGGAAAAAACGATTTACGTTCCATTTTTTCATATAAAAGCATGACCTCCTTTATCGAAATTACGAAGAGCCCATAAACAGCTGCCGCAACCCATGGACAGCAATGTTAGTGATCAATGATCTATTAATAAATAATTGGATAATGATGATATAGCTTTTGTCTTTTATATAAGAAAAATAAATAAATTTTATATTACAAACTAGGTATCATAAAATATTTATAGTTTCTCCATGCTCATAAACTGCAAGTTGATGCTATTTTACAGTTGGCCTTCGACAAGGGACTCTTCTACTTCCACAACACTTCGCGTGTTCTACGACTATATAAAACTTCAGCTCTCCAAAGACTAAAATTAAAATCATCTTAACCGGTTGTGCCGAAATAACTTACTATATTTATTTTTTATAAACACTCTTACTTAACAACGTATATTATTTTCATTACCTCGTCATTGTGTGTCCACCGAATAGCTGGAGGTGGTTCCGGCGAGTGTTGTACAACGCATGTGAGGTTAATTGTGCTCTCTGTGTTGATAAACAGCTCTGGTCCATTCAGTATTGTTGTTAGCGGTTCTGTTAAATTGTTAATAAAGTGAGAATGGGTGTAGTAATAACTAAATGAAGATATACCGTTTTTGTGTTTATATTTATTAGAATGAATATAAACTAGAACTTTATTATCGTTCTTTAACGGGCTTTTTGGGTTTTGGTTTTTTTGAAAAAAAATGCCCCCCCCTTTGGGGAGGGGGGTTTAGAGAATCGAAGGCTGTCCCCCCCTTACATTTATAAGCAAAGGCGATTAAAAATCTAAATGTTTATTGAATTGTGAAAAACCGATAACAAAATTTTGATTTAAATTATTAAAATATTACTAAAAGATATTACACAAAAAATAGCATCCACTTATTCTTTAGTAGTATCGCACGCAATTCTAAACAAAGTTTTGGCCTGCATCATGAGCACACATGTACATACCCTTAAAACACCATCACACAACACACCCGAATTAGATAGACTTAGTTAAAAGTATTTAATCTATTTTAACGATTTCCTTCCTACGTTTTGTAAATGTTTGAACCTTTTCTAGATAATATATAATCCATCTTTGACAATATTTTTAGTATAATTATTTTTTGTTACAAATAAATAAATGTCGAACAAAATTCATGATTAGTATACAGCTTTTTTTTAAATTTCTGTTCGGTTAGCCTTTTATAGATTTTAAGAGTATAATGATATAATACCAACCAACAACAGAGAGGTACATCCGATGTCCGATAGGTGGCGTGGTTCCGACCTGGCACTCGTAGATACCAGAGTCTCTTCGTTGCGGAAACCTTATCTGTAACATTTGTTTATGGTAATCACCAGGTAAACTTTGGACCCGCGCCAGAAACTCAATGTATCAACGTTTGTTAGGGTGAAGCATTTGAGCGTTAAAAACTCTTGACATCGTTAAGCGTTGTAAAGAGCCAACTTGTTAAAACTGACGTTATATTGTATTTATATATCACTTAGAAGGCACGCTTTGATTATGGACTACGGGTGGTGTCTTTATAACAAATCATTGCAGGCAACTTCACTATAGTTTCCTGTTATACACAAAAAATAAAATTTCTTACTTAGTGAGAAAAACATATTTAAATTAAGGTGATTAAAATTAGAACTACTTATATTTCACTATTAAACTAAGCAATAAATGATTAACAAGGCAATTGTATAAGGATTTTTCGTCCCGAACAAAGTTTTACAGGAAATCGTAGTTTAATATGACGAACTCATACTATAGATGTGTTGTTAAAGAAAAAGATACATAGGTAGACCGAGGCGAATCGGATCAAAATAAGAAATCTGTTGATAATTTAAATATCACATTCACATAGAACGCACTCAACCGGCGTTTTGTGTCTCTCCAATTACTGAGCACCTCCCGACATAAGCAGTATTTCGATCGCGCTTGTGGATCAGTGGCAATGCCGCTCGTCAGCCACTCGGTTTTTTGTGTGTGTCGCAATTTGGCGCTCATCTAAGGTACGTACTTACGATTTCTTTGTGTCATATGACGGATTTGTCTTAAAATTCAACTACATTGGTTTATATTATTAAGCAAGGTGTTTATATTAAAGAACCAATTCGCTTTTAAGTATAATCTTAGAGGTTAACGTCTAAAATATTTATTTCAAAAGTCTTAATTATGGGGCTAATCGGATCATATCCTCAGGGGCGAATTGGATCATACTTTTAAACTGATTTATTACATGTTTGAGGTTATTGATTCATATTTATTTCATTGTAGATGGTTCGCACGTACAAGAGAAAGACTGATGCCGGAGAATGGTCTCAAAAAAAAATTAAAGAGGCTGTAAATAAAGTCTAGAACAAAGAGTTGACCTTACGTAAAGCTGCTAAGATTTTTTCAGTACCGTTCACGAGCTTACTGAAAAAAAGGACCATATATATGTGAAAATTAATCTCATTATTAACTTTTTACTGATTCCCAAGTTATTTAACACTATACCTTAAAATTTTGTTATATGTTGTATACGATCCGATTCACCCCGAAAGTTGGGGCGATTCGGATATTTTCCTTTTTTTTAGTTTTTAATAGGTAATTAAGAGAATATATGTACGATTTCAGTTTTCAAATGTTTATTGCATAGCTAATTGTTACTTCTTACGATTTTATTAATAAAAATAACATTATATAACACTTTAGTATGATTTGCTCAACCTCAAAGAAAAAGTGATCCGATTCGCCTCGGTCTACTAATATTACATAATATATCTTTCTCTTGAACTCCTCTCTATGTATCAAATGAAAATGCGTTAAGTATTTTAAAGATCTAAAAGTGACTTTGCTACGTAATAATAACGAGCGAGAAATTATTTATTTTCAAATTAAATACAAAGTACTGGATGTGGTTATCTACTATAGAAATATTGTTCTTAAACCACAAATAATTTGACTTAGCATTATGAGATTAAGAGCTCCATCGCGGGCTTATAAAACAATTAAGTTATTGTTGTAATTCAAAGTTACTTGAAATTGTTATTGAAATTGGAAATTACGTGTTTTTGGCGCTGTTACCTCAAAGTCTTGGCTTCAGACTTAACATCTTGAAAGTTTATTGTCTATATAAATAAAATTGAATCGCAATACATGTTGCTAAAAACAAAACTCGAAGACGGCAGGAATAATTCGGATATTTTTTAAATATATTTGTTAAACTCTGAGAATTGTTTTTATGGAGAAATTGAACGGAAAAACTTATCATCCAATTTTTATTTCGAAAAAGCAAACAGTCTATGGGGCATAATGGAAAAATGGTTCATATGTTGGTATGTAGCTACTAAAAAGGTAGGCTAAGTAAAAAAGTCATATTTATGTGAAATTAAGTTAACAGTGGCAGCTGGTTTCTGTTACTGTAAATTACCTTAAGGATCCAGTCCTCTGTATGTGGGTTATGAACACTGATGAATCTCTGGTCTGAGGTGTACGTCATCCTCCCAGAAGTCAGCAGATGAATGTCCCGATGTCTGATCCATGATACCTATAGATAAATAAATTTCATCAACGACACAATTTTTCAAAAAGCTACAAACCAAAGTCGCATTTCATTATTTTATATTAGTAACATAATTAATATAATCAGTTTATCTTTTAAAATTGGATAGGTATCGCACCCTACATTCTAAAGAAACAACTTTTTTCATCCAAATTTTCGTAATAAATAGTCACTATTGAGGTTTTTAAAAATGGACTCGTAAATAACAAAAATGCTTTTTATTCGATTTTTGAAAATGAATACAAAAATCCTTACTGTTCGATTTCCGAGGTTATGAACCCTACAGTTGAGTTGTGCAGTCTTCCCCACTAGGGCAGTGACGTTCTTCGAGTAGGGGACGTCAAAGTAAGGGCCTCTCTGCGTCAGCCCAAGGTCAATGTCGGTATACTCTATCTCTGGTACACCATCTTGACCCAGACCATTTGTATTGTCTGTACATCCTGTAAATAAATTTTAATAAATAATTCATTGATATGGAAATATTACAAAGGTTATCTGGCCTTGGACGGGGGTCAATTGTTTTGGCAAATAAAGATAAATATCGGAGATTGACTGCTGATTTTCAGTAATTGAAGAGGCAAGAAGAAAAATAATACAAGCATCATCACGCATTTGGATCTTGTCGGTGTAATTTTCATTGTACCACGGTATTTATCAGCAATATAAATTACACACAAGTAGATTTAAAATATAAATTATTTACACCTTAACAGCATAGCTAATTATGTAATAGAAACAAGAGCATGTAATTAATTATACCGCGATTATAAGCACCGTTGAGTAACGCCCTTTCGTTGTAGACATCCCAAAGTTCTTAACCGATTGACTTATCTTAATATTGTCTTGCCCTAACTAAACAGAAGGGATGCCTATCGCCTACAAACTTCGTGATTTTAACATTGTTCCACCAGCATACTCATAATTAAAACCTCGATTTCGATGGCGGTTCAACGCAAAGAACATGTGGCGGCTTGTCCTCATATTTCTGTAATTACTTGATAATATTTCTTTATTAGGAGATTAGTCTTTAGTATCTGACATTTAGATTGTTGTGTCTATGACACGCCGGTTTTGTGATTGGTTAGCAATTATGAAACTTAGTATTTCAACGTATAAAACTTTAACGTAACGTTATTTCTACTACGTTGCAGGTCGGATGCATTCACATTAAGTCTATACGGTTCAAATGCACTTTAAAAACAATTATCATATGTCGGAGATTCAACGCGATTAATAATTACAAAGTTGGTATCACTACCGTCGTCCGACATTACTACTTAATATTTAAACACAGTCAGTGCGCACGTACGGCGCAAGCGCCGATCGGAAAGCAACTCAAGCTCTTCACGACCGATTCTACGCACTACTGACAACTTGACTTTGACAATTGACACATTGACACTTTACAACCAGTAAGATGTCTATGATATTGCGTGGTGTTGTCATTGTAATCAAACAAATTACACCGTGTTCTATTATAACCTAATCTCTGACATATATAACGAAATAAGAGTATAACTGTCACAAAAGAAACATCAACTAGATAAAGTAAAAACTAAAAAATCCTATGTATATTAGTTTCGAAATCGTGTAAACTAGAACAATAAAAATCGACACAATTAAATGACGTGAGAACTCATGCCTGTCGCCCATTTTATTTTAAATCCAGTTATCACTATCACAGTTACGATGTTAAAATCAATTTTTCGCTTTTGTAAACTGAATTGTGATTTATTTTCATCAAAAATTATAGAAGAGATATTTCCAAATGTTATTTATATCAAGAATATTATTAAATTAATGGGCAGTTATTTATTTTCTGTTGATTGGTAAATTTTTACCGTTGAACTTTTTAAAAACATGTATTGTGTTATTTTAACATTTTACAAAATATATTTTGTCACGCTGCCAATTGTTTTATTTCTTTTGTTATTTAAAATTACAAATCATTACAAAATACAATCGTCCTTTATTCATTTTCATTGTTAAAAAATCTTGTTTTTAATTATCTTACGATTTACGACAATTTTGCAAAGGGCCAATTAAGTGAGGGCCAGCGGTGAATCCCAAAAAAAACTAAAATGTATTTAAATTACTTTAATTAATTACTTTTACAATAATGAGACTTACCTAAATATAACTATTTAATCGGCCCGATATATGGTGCACGACAAATAATCTATATTATAAACTTATCTAGTTGAGAAGTGACCGGTCCGATGTGAGGTATCCGATCAAAAGCTACTGGTCTCTGTTATAACGGTGTTGCGTAACAGGTACAGGTATTGGTTATGCGGGGCAAAGGGAGTGCAATGGATATGTAACAGGCCCGATTTAATATTTAATAATATAAATAATGTTATTAGTCTAACTAAAACAAATAATCGATAAAATGGCAACGTTGTAGAATTTACACGAACTTAGTTAAATTTGAATGTTCCTTCTCGTAAATAAAATTATATCAAAACACATTCCATAATTAAATTACGCATATTAATTTAAAGAACTGTGAAATATTAAAAGCGAGAGTGTAAAGTTTTTAATGTCTTTAATTAGAATTCGTAAATTGGGGATCTGAACCTTAGATTTTTTTTTCGGGGGTTGAATCCTCAATTTACGATGTTCCATGTTCTATTATATTAAACTATAATTAGTCATTAAAGTAATTGCTGATATGATGATGATAGAGAAATTTTAATAACATCGCCTCTAACGTAAATACTGTACCAATAATAATTTATCATATTCTGTTTAATCAAAAAGTTGTGTAAACAGAATATTAATTGAATCAACAATGCAAATAATTTTCATAATTGACTTGTAATCTAAAATTTCATACCGATGTTGTAAAGGGCATTTTGTGTGAAAATCACAATACATGATAATTAAATTTCATCAGTTTACAGTGTTTACACAGTACAAACCAAACTTTTGACCTGCCATCTTTTTCTTTTAAGAACACTCTGAATCTTAGGGTGTGTCTACATCTGGCGAATATGCCGCTCCTACCCGCCCGCCAGCAGTTCGCGCGCAACCTAAGCGCCGTACGCGATCAGTGCGCGGGCGGCGCGCTAGCTGCTCGCGTCTTTCTGCGCGCGGTACGCGATCAGTGCGCGGGCGGCGCGGACGGCGCCAGTAAATGAAACAGTAAGCGCGAGAATTGAGTGCGCACAGTTATACGAGCCTTGCATGAGTTACGCTATAGAGGCGCACATAATCATTGCCGTTACTGCACGCGCGCAGCTCGCAATCAGCTTGCGAGCTGCACATTCGCGGCGCATTCGCCAGATGTGGATGCACCTTAAAACGTACCAGCCGCGCTCTCATTGCTATACAGCTATTTTTAATAAGTGGTGTTACAACTTTTTTGGATGTTTGCCTCATAAATATACAAAAAATACGATGTAAAATAAAAACAAATACTTTAAAAATACCCCAATTTAAGTAAAACTGAAATAAAGTAGAGCGTTTCAATCCCCAAATCAGTAGGATTACGCCCTGACCACTTTAATCAAGGCACTCCATTATTCTCAACGACTTCCCAAATTCTTTTCTCGTTCTTAATTCAAATTCTAAATTATACCAGCCTGCTTAATATATAAAGCACACAGTTTAAAAAAAAATATTGTTTAGATATAAATCGAACGTTTTCATTTATTGTATGTATGTATAACCCAACTTAGCTGTCACTTGCTGATTCCAGCAACTTAGTTTTTAAGTTAGCCACCATTAAGTAACAGTCGAAGTATAATATTGCTTTAAATATTTCTTTTCTATTAATATTTTATGTAAAATTAATAAATAAAGTATAAGTATAATCATGTGACGGTGTTATTTGAATTTAATTGAAAGCAAGTATTTCGCGATATTTTGAGATGTATTCGATTAATAATCTTAATTCTATAGTTTCGAAGCTAGGTCTAGGAGATATCACTTACCAGTTCTAGTAATGAAGGCTAAGGCCCCTAAGGCTCCAAACAGAAGAGCCATACTCATGGCTAGTGTCCGTTACACATCCTTTGAGCTACCGACTCTTCGGACCTGTAAACAAATTGAATAGTATTAGATGAAATAATTTGTGGTAAAAGGAATCAACATTTCTATGTGAAACCTGACAGCTGTATCGTTTGTGAAGTATTATTAAGATTACCTAGTAAATAGCGAATCCCAATATGAAATGCATCCTTTACTATATAACGCTATGCTGAACCACAAACATTATAGTCACATAAAGGGAGAACACATCCCGTTTCATTGAGATATGTAGTAAAGTATCACATCATACATTTCATTAATATGTATTTTTAAAATACCCTCACAATTTTTACTTCATTTAAAAGAAAATAACACTAGTCAGCGTCATTGTTGCAATTGATATTTGGCATTTGACATCTGACAGCGGCACTATTGCCTTACCAAGCAGGCTTGTTGGTCGGATACAAGGACTTTGGCCATTACTCGTATCAACATAATAATTTTACACGATTTTTAAAACACGATCTAAAGTATCCAAAATGTCCAACAATTATAGCGAACAAAAACACAAATTATTCGGTACTAGCCTGCGAGCTAGATAAGACATAATCCTGAATATTATAAAACTTTTCAACAGAAGAATTTCAATTTGCCTTGTTTTCGGTACAAGCTCTGTTCAAACGAGATACTGTGACAATGACTGGAAACTTAGCGTCCTTTGTCATGTGAAATGTATGGACAAAGTTTCATATAAGTTATCTTAAAGAAACAACAATATACTAAGTTTATCTCATATCAAAGGATTTTTTTTGATAACGAAAGCTTTTGTACTAGTCTAAGTTACTAGGTAATGCAATTAGGATTAGGATAGGATTAGGATTAAGCTTACAGTTACTTATTATAGTTTTGGTTACAGTTTAGATAGTCCATTGAAAAGTTACATTTGGGGTTGCGTTTTTTAGAGGACGCAATTTTATTTATGGAACATGTAGGGGGGGTCAATACAAGCTTAACTCCAAGTTTGTGGGGTTGGCGTGCTTGTACCCCGGCCGCCATCTTGGATAAAGGGGTCCAAAAACCACGTTTTTGGCTATATCTCCTAAACTATCAATCGTACATAAAACTTGTAAAGACACATTTTGTAGCAAATTGCTGTGTCTACGATTATGTTTATGTAACTTTTTATCATAAATCCAAAATTCTAAAAGTTATAAGTAAAAAAGTGAAAATATTTCCTATTTCTAAAGTTGACTAGGTGCGTCAATGCTCATGACAAGCCGATCAAAACAGCAGTTTTACCTTACTTTTAAGATCTCTCGTTTATTTTAAACAAATTTTCTAAATCATTTTTTTTTATTTTTTTTTATTTCTACAATTTTACTTATTGGTATTCCTAGTAGGCCTATTCCACAGACAACTTGCTGATATGGTAATCTTCGACATAATTAAAGAGTCGACATAAAGAGACATAATTGTAGACACAGCGATTTGCTACAAAATGTGTCATTACAAGTTTTATGTACGATGGATAGTTTAGGAGATATAGCCAAAAACTTGGTTTTTGGACCCCTTTTTCCAGGATGGCGGCCGGGGGACAAGCACGCCAACCCCACAAACTTGAGGTTAAGCTTGTATTGACCGCCCCTACAGTTCCCATAAATAACATTGCGTCCTCTAACAAATGTTAAGTTAGGCCCTCAAATTGTAACATTTCAATGGACTATCGGAGCGCTGTAAAACCTTAGCTATTAACTTAATGAAAAAATGATGCAAATAAAAGTTGTTCCCCAAAAAACGATCTACAAAAAAGGTCTGATATTATTTTTTCGTAAAATGATTAAAAAAAAGTTATATCGAAAAATATAAATTTTTTTCTCGAATTTCTGAAGATTTTCGCTTATAACTTTTTTATTTATAGTTTTACGATAAAAAGTTACTGGACCAAAGTTGTAGAGAATTTAATTTGCAACAAAAAATGTTAACAAATTTTTTTTATCAAATAAATAGTTTAAGAGATATATCATAAAAACCGTTTCAACCACTATTTTCAAGATGGCGGCCGTGGGACAAGGGTGGCGACCCCACAAACTTGGTTTTAGCTTTACACTGACCCCCCCTACACATCAAAAAAATAAAATTGCGTCCTCTAAAAAACGCAAGGTTAGGCCTAAAAAATGTAACATTTCAATGGACTAAGAACATTCTTTGTGGTCTTTAGTTTTAATTTTATTTTTTTTGTTCTTATTGCTCTCATCAACTAATGTAAACGAAGATATTAATACTCACTTACTCACTTACTCATTCACTGACATGCACCACACACTCACTCATGCACACAGGCGTGTTGAGAAAACAAAAATAATTAAAAAAGATATATTTATTATATATATTTTTATGGAATTTACTATTAAGTATGTTATGGAAGAGCTGGGAACCCTGACACAGATATTTCTTTACTTAAAAGGGTTCCCAAATCTTACACATTATAATGAATTGTTGTCAAACGAATAAACACATTTTTTTATTTTTTATTTATTTAATACATTTTATTCTACCTTGAACTCTTGAATCACTAATTAAACACCGCTTAAAAGAAAACTTACCTCAACTATCCCGATTTCTTTCAATGACTCAGTAATTAAATGTTTATGTGTATATCGTACAACATTTTAAAAGTACAAAAATCCCCATTACTATGATACCTTTTCCCTGTTACGGTAAAAAAAGTAACAAAAGAACGTTTTGCGAAATACATTGCTAATATTGAATCAAGCTTAAATTCTGGAAATTGTAAATTATTTTGGAAAAACACTAAAAATTAAACTAAAATCTCCTCTATCCCTGCTTGTGTTAAACATAAAGTGGCTATCGAGAGTGCGCCAATTTGTGAAATGTTTGCGGATTATTTTTCCACTGTACATGAATCCAATACATTTTCTCAGCCTAATATAATTTTTTCTTATGAATCAGCGAATATATAGTTATTAATTTTCAGTTAATGCATAACAGTATAGAAGTACAGGTCACGGAAACAAGTAAAATTCTAAAATGTGAAATCCAAATAAAGGACCAGGCCCAGGTGGAATCCCGTCACACTCCGCAAAATCGAGTTATGATGTTCTCTCATTGCCGTTAACAATTGTTTATAATAAATCTTAATTATTGGGTATCTTTCCTCATCTATGGAAATAAGCACATCTTATAACAGTATATAGATCCGGAGACAAATCTAACGTATGCAACTATAGGCCAATTTGATGTGTGATGTCATATTTTCTTGTATAATTTTATGCATACACGTTGTTTATAACTTATAAATAAATAAATCTATGACTTATCTAAAGTTATAACGATATATTTGTACTTTTTTATTCAATAAAAAACTGCCAGATTTCATTTCCAACCGTATGAAGCTTGGAAGAAGCACATGCCGCTGGTTAACATTTTCCTACACAGAGAAAGATGCTTTATATAATTATATATGTAATAAGTAAGCTATGATGACGTTAACTTATTGAAGAATGGTTGTTGGTTGAAATATCAGAAGTTATTAAAAATAATGATAGAAACATAAAGTACAGATTTCTGTATCGGCTTTAACGATCATTTTTCTTTACTTAATGAGGAACGGTTTCGGTCACACACATCGATTTTTGATACTTAAAATTGCTGGTTTCTTCTTAACGTTTGAGTCTGTATTGATTCTGTGAAATTTGTTCAAGTCCATAACATCAGGGACGCTAATAGAATTCTTAATTTGTAAAATATATTTATATCGTAGAAAAAATATATGATAATAAACGGCACAAATATAAGAGTCTTTCCTCCAACCTCGATTTTGTTCCCTTTGGGAAGAGACTCGTGAGGCGTGGGGTTAAAGTGCACAGGCGCTTATCAAAGATTTAAGTTGGCGCGCGGTATATAGTACCGGTGACCCCAGAGCTGGTGCTTTCCTGTCAACGAATAAGTATTGAGGAAACCGCGAGGAAATGCTGCCAGCGTTAAAGGTACACTGCCACAGGGACCAAAATTTTTTAAATTTGTTTTAATTTTCTTTTTATTATTACATTGTAGGTTAAGAAAATTGTAATTACAAATTATACGTATGTAAATAAATAAAATATTTTTTTATTTTATTTTATTTTATTTCAAAAGGCACACTAACGAAACACATACAAACACTTACAGAGAACACATAACATAGAAAACAAGATACATGCATGTGCATCAATAACAAGTGTGCACAACATTTATAGGGAAACATTACAATGATGAAGAGAAAGTAAAAAACAAACTAGATTAAAAAAAATACAAACATGCAATTTACAAATACATATAAATAAAAAACAATAATTTTCAACTTTGCAATTATCACTATTGGTCACGGATCAACATTGGCTGCAGCATCTTACGCCTGAAGACATGGAGACTGTCACTAAATGGATCTGCTTGGCATGTACTCAGAGCGTCGTTTAATGTCGATAGAGATCTGTGTAGAGGAGCATTACAACCGACGTTGGTCCTCACTGCCCGAACGTAAAAAAGGATTGAAGTTTTTCTTGTGTTCCTCTTTAAGAGGAAGTTAACTTGACTTAAAACATTAGGTAAATCTACCAAGTTATTTAAAATTTTGAAAACAAATATAATGTCGATAAGGCGGCGTCTATCGCGGAGTGATTGTAAGTGAAAGAAAGCTAGTCTTTTTTCATACTCGCATTTATAGCTAATGTTATTATTTAATCGGCATAGATGTTTGGAGAAATGGCGGTTAATTCGTTCGATTCTGTCAACATGGACAGAATATTGAGGGTTCCAAACAACACTACCATATTCCAAAATGCTACGGACAAGAGAATTGTAAAGTATGATTTTAGGCTTCACATTCTTAAAACACTTAGTCGACCGCCTTATGAAACCTAACATTCTAGAAGCTTTATTGACTATTACATTGTAATGTGGTATATAATTTTATTATCGTCTAATTGCATATACAGCAGTGCTTTTACTTCGGAAGTCTTATATAGCCAACAACTCTAATTTTCTTGATAAAAGTCTCATTATCATGCATAAGCAACAAAGGCTGTCTGAAAATAAATTAGTAGCGTTGTTCAAAAGGCTCCGCCAATTACACGCCAAAGGCGAATTGCCTTCTCATTAGCCCATGTATGTTACATGTTTGCTTAAGATATAAGAATCTTCTGTTTGTTCTTTTACATATAATATTAATACATCAATGATAATTCATACGACAGATTTACTTTTGTAGACCAGAAGGAATTCTTTTTTGCATTACTAAAGATTGAAACCAGAATTTGTTATTCCGATTTTATATTTGCGTGTTGTTTTCACGAGAATGTTAGTGCGTGCTCCTATTTCACCATGCCTCCTGCGGATAGAGGACAAATCTTTGTTTTTGATGTATTTTATAATTTTTAATTAACTATTCAATCCGTTTCTTTGATAATTTTTATATTATAGAGAAGTGGGGGATCAGCCTTCTGTGTGTGACACGTCAGCAATTTTTGGGTTTAAGACATACCAGTTTCCTCACAATGTTTGCCTTCACCGATGGGGCAAGTGCCAATTGCGCACATATCAAGAAAATTCTATTGATGCACAGCCGTGATTCAAACATACAGCCTAAAGACAATAGGCCAACACTGCTCTTAATAATTATATTAAGAGTATTTAATAATTAGATCATTATTTATGAACTATAGGTATATTGTGAAAATAATCTCTTATGGTGAGTTCGACTTTTTACCATCTTGATTATTTACTATATTAGCTAGCAGACTCGGCCAAGCGTTGCTGTGGCTAAGGGTTTTGTTATATTACATAGTAGTAAACTATTCAAGGGAAACGCTAGGAGAAAGCCAGTCATAGAGACCACCATGCTTTTTTGGTGGTTATGCCGTTAAATTGTGGCTTATGTGTAACGTCGGTACGTTCAACACAGCGCCATCTGTTAGAATTGTGACTGTCAATAATAAATAAATAATTTGCAATAAAATAATATTACGGGTATAAATTGAGATGTAAGCTATCCCTATCTTTTAAGTTAGATCAAACTGCACACGGTGTGCAAATTTGATTGATATCGGTTCGGTAGTTTAGGAGTCCATAGCGGACAAACAACGTGACACGTAATTCATATATATTAAGATTAAGATTACATGTATTTTGTAAATATAAAACTATACCAAGCTCGCCCTGTGCCTGCAAAGCAGAGAGAGTATTTTTCTGCTATTTCACGATCTTTTCAGACATACGCTGGTAGCGTACAGAGTCGTCCAAATTATATGCAATAGTAAATATTTACAAAACGGTGCATACCTATGAAATATATAACATTTAACGAATTAGAGCATAGGCAGTTTTTTCGGCTGTAGTGAACTCATTTTTTGACTAGCGTAAGTATTATGCAATTTGCATGTTTTTGGGCTTAATTATGTTTGTACGTGTATTATTAAACAGGATAACTAGAAAATCTTTTGATACGGGATTCGAACACACGACATCATTGAAATTCATTGACATAGACATAACATTTATTACATACGAAAACACACACACATAAACACACAAAATAACAATACTCAAAGAAAAAATAAAATAAGACATCAAAAACTATAAAAATTTAAAATTCCCTATTGCCATTCGGTTCGCTTCAAGTGTGCAATGTGTGTGTACTGTGGTTGTAATTGGCCCTGGCCCAGCATTATGCTGAGGAGTAGAAAGTTCCACAGCGCTGGTCATTCTGCCAGAGACCACAGCAGCTAGTTGCATTGCATGCTTTTATTTCTCATACGCACAAAACATACAGAGCCACAGCTCTTATTATATATATATATATTATGAATGTTAACAATCCAGCCTTTCAATCGCTTGAGAGCTGAGCAGTGAATTAAAAAAGCCATTTGCGTTATTCAAGTTGGCTTCAGACGTTCTAAATAGAATATCGGGAACAAGAGGCGAGGGATTATTGTATGGGAGGGAAATCGAATGTCAATTGCCGAGTTAGTTTTACGTCAATGCCGTGTTATTGTTGAGTATGCTTGGGGTCTGAACAAATTTCCTTCGTAATCAAAACATTGATATTGGTTGATAAGAATAAAAACATTTCATAAATGGTTATACTTGTCGTGGTCATAATCGATATTTTTATATCGTGAGAGATTTCTATTAAGACATTAACAAAATTGTACATATGTGGCAACTTTAATTATCTTTTGATTTTTCTATTTATCCATAAACACTTGTATAACTACGTAAGATCTCTATCATGTCGTTAAAACCGCTAAAAGTTAACTTAACAATAACATAACTTATGAATAAATACAATCTAGGCCAACGAACACAATAAAATTTGTATCTCAATAATAGATATAATAAGAAATTATAATCCAAATATAAAAATAACAAATAATTGCGGTCTTTTCTTAATTTTTCAAAGTAATATTTAGTGCTATACGTTTCAATAACTATAAAGTATAATAAATATCCAGCTCCACTGGCTTGCTTCCAACTCATAGTGGAAATGCTGGAAAAAGAAAAAGTATTGTAAAGATACTTCTTTGATCAGCTTAAGGGATTTCTACAGTTTATTTATTACTTTACTTTGAACATCTTACTCAATTAATATAACGTAAATAATAAGCATTCAATTAGTTATATTTGCTAGATTTATAAAAATAAACTCAATTCAAATCAATGATGTAATAATTTGATGTATTTCCTTTGAAAACTATTGTATAATATTGTAATAGATGTTTTGCTGTAGGTTAAGGTTATTCACTCAAAATCTGGTAATTGGTACAACACTTTTTACATTTATCAAGCAAAAAAGTTGTCAACTGAAATACAGATACCGGCAAACATCTTGAACAAATGTCCTTGCTTGCGCAGAAGTGACTTTTAGGTATCACCGGGCGGTGGTGCGCGGCGGTAAATCAGTTGACGTTTGTCTCCCGCAATGCGCAAACTTTCCCCCACTCCCTTGTTTAATGCTCAAGAATCTTGCCGGTATCTGTACGCCCTTCTGAGATTTGAGATACCCAAGCGGCCTGCTGTGGGTGAAGAAGAAAATAAACAAAAATACCATTTGAATCTATTCTCTATTCAAATATATTTGCTTAACATATTTTATCATCACAAAAGTTTTTATAAATGAAAATTGAGATGTTTGGAAAATCTTTCAATTTTGAACTTAAGTAAATACAATCTTAGCATCTTACTTTTATCCTTTGAAGAAAACGCTGACGATATAATTTTATGTCAATTATAAAAAAAACATATTCATGTCAAAAGCAAATTGCAGTAATAAAATATAAGAGCACTTTCAACCCTTCACACCCCCAGCAACACTTTAATAAATAAATCCCTGAAGGCGTAATTAAAAATAATTCAAAAAGAAATTAAAGAAACTTCCTTTCCGTATTATGAGAAAATGTGAGCTTAGGGATTACCGTGTACGTATATAAATCTTAATGCGTCTAGCTGGTCTTTTATCGAGACGGTCTAGACATTATTATACTCAACTATATAGGTCCGTATAGTTTTAATACCAGTTTTCTGAAAAGAAAACTTTAGGTATTATATATATAATTGTAGCCATCAGTGTTGTGTACCCACCTTACTATGTACTTCGGAACGTGTATATTAGCTACTGTATGTATGTAACCGACTCCTTCGGACTCGATTTTGACCCACTTTTAACGGACAGATTTAATTCAAACTTTGCGCACCAGTCAAAGATCAATGACAATGCAATAATCCGAAAAAAAAATGAAAAAAATAAAAAATAAATAATATTTAAAAACTAGAACAAAAAAAAAAAAAGGAAAAAGGGGGGGTGGCCCGAAAGACGAAAAATATGGCACAGAGCGCCCCACGCTTGTTCACAATTATACCAGTATTTTTTGTTCATTACCATTTTCAGCCTAAATTAGGAATTATTTTTCACTTTTTAGTTTGATGTGCTTTAAAAGGGTGTGTTCTAGTTTTTTTAAACCATTATTTTTATTTTTTTGACGCACCAACGTACACAGTAAATTTTATTTATATTAAAAAAAATACATGTGGCACTCGGGGACTGCCGTAAAGCTATTGCATAGCATTTTTTTATAAACTTATGCAATATAATTATTTATTTATTTTTTGCAGTATTTTTTTTCTTTATTATTAATTCAAGTTTTTTCTTTGATATTAATTCAATCTACCACTCTACCAGACTTAGACTAACACGCCTATCCGATCACGCTAAACCGATGTGAGAAGCGTTCTGTCCCGCTCCAACGCGTATTGGCCGCACCTATATTACGTCATCGTGTGTTAGGTTTATTTCGTTACGGAATTTCTTGATTCGATCGCCGCGCTCAAAGCCCGCGATAAAATCTATATGCAATAGCTTAAAAAACTTAACCTATTTGCAATAAAGCATAATAAATATAAATATTATAATCTTTTGTCAAACAAATTCAACAAAGCTTCCCTTTTTAATTCCTTAGTTTTCAAAGGCTTTCAATATATTGCATTTTAATTAATGCTAAATCTTTGCGAACTAAATTA
This sequence comes from Pieris macdunnoughi, assembly GCA_905332375.1. Classification (NCBI taxonomy): domain Eukaryota; kingdom Metazoa; phylum Arthropoda; class Insecta; order Lepidoptera; family Pieridae; genus Pieris; species Pieris macdunnoughi. The sequence continues at coordinate 3,040,821 of CAJOBZ010000025.1, forward strand.
CTTCGATGAACAAAGCCTTCGAAAGCACAGGCAACTAGTGAGTTGTCAAACCCAATCGGTTTCCTAATTGAATCCGAGCCGTGCACCTAGCATTCAGATTGAGATTCTAAGTTGTAAACTTCTAAGAAAATTATTCATATAATTTAATCCAATTTGAAATTAAGATCGATGTTTCCCTGTTAGTAACGAACCCTTTGCTTTTATATACTTTAATACCAACTACATAAATCATAAATTCATTTCACGTTCATTAGAGTACTCTCTTTTTACCACAAAGTGAACACAATTTGATAGAAAGAAACAAAGGGACTAATTTACTTGTCATGAAGATGCTAGTCTCTTTTAAACATAAAACTTTTGTTCAGATTTTCATGATACTTCGAATTGTATCTTAGACGTTTGCGTCTTGATTTCCGTTACTTGGATTTCTAAAGAAAACAATGTTTGTTCGAGGGGGAACGTTCCTACTACTGGTACGGCTTTTAATTTTTTTACATATGTAAACTTTTGTTATATGCATATTAAGAATAACTATTAGTATAGCCAAAGTCGGGTTTGTTCGAACACTTATAACTGGAGAATAGCTGCACTGATTTTCACGATTTCAAATTTGTTCTATTTGTACAAATACTAATAAAAAAACAATTCAATATTGACAAAAAAAACTGTCAAACGTTTAATGTTCATCCCGCCGATAAGCTCTCCCCTCAAATTAAAGAACGTATTTAAGATTTTGAATCGACTACACATTCAGAATACGAAATTTTTAAATTAGAAATTAGAATGTAATGAAAATAAGAATTGACATAGTATTTTTTGAAGTTAACATTAAACAAATTTTAACGGGATATAAAGTTATGTATTTGTTAATTTACAATTAAATAACATAATTTTACGAATTTAAGTTGGTGCTTTACATCGTGACCATATTTTACAACTAATTCACGGAATTTATTTAACGCGGTACCGGTAAGTTTTCTATAGATTGCAGTTTTTAATTATCATATTCATTTATTAAAACAGTGAATTTATTGTTGTCATAATTATGTTCCACAAATCTATATACACGACTTTTATTGTCATTAAACGGTACGAAGTTCGCTAGATGTCAGCTATTAGAATAAATCGTATTGATTTTTTCATAACAGTAATTTTTTGGTCCATTAAATTCTGGGTAACTAATCGGCTTTTATCTCATTAAACACGGCGTAGATGTTTCGAATTGCTTTATAAGAACTGGTTCTATACTAATCGATAATCAATATATTTAACTGCAATCGTTGCTCGAAACCGAACACGGTAGCTTGTTAACAAAATTCGTGAGTCGTTATAACTTATTCTCACTTTCTCAAGTATTGTTTGAAACAAGGGTATGTTTCGTAAATATTTGAATATAATGTTATTACTTTGTATTCGTTTTAGGGTCCCATAACGATGTCATCTAAAATTCAAAATGCTCCATGGCAAACTTTTTGTCCCTTAAACAGGTTTTTATTGTTAATGTTTTATTAAGAAGTTTTGGGTGGTTTAACCGTGACTTCAAGAAGTTTTTGGATGTGGTGTGAATTCCTCTTCGATGAATTATAATTATACTTCTGCGTGTATTTAATACAACTCGAAAGTCGATGGAAATTGACGATTAATCTAGATTATTAACTTTCATTTCCATTTAGTTCAATTACATGTTTCGTATTAATTTTGTACCATTAAGTGATTCCATTATCTCCACATATACAATAGAATACTTTAATAATAATAACACTTTATTAACATCACTATAAGACAAACACTTATTGCTAAAAGTTTCTTCTTACTTTTTGTTAAGACCGCCCATTTAAATCCTTTGTTTTATTTTTCTCCTGTTTTACAATATAATAATATTTATATAATAAATATATTATGAAGTCTTCTTTTAGTACATACTTGTATACAAAAGATATGACAAGAACGAGGTTTTGATAATGGCCGCTGACCGTCCCGACTTATAACAGAATTTAGTGATCTTTTTTTGTAATAAATTGCCTCAACTGACAAAATGTCTTAATCGACCAGAACAAGAAGCATTTCTGTATACTTGATTTTTATATTATATGTCATTCATATTTCATACGGTACATAAGTTAGCTAGTAATCGTGTTTGAAAAAAAATTGCGACTTATGTAACCTTACATTTGTTAAGTTACATATATTTTAGTAAATAATTAGAAGCGTAAACCTAATGTTAGCAATCATCGCACGCTAGAAGCCAAAATGAGCCCTTTAGTTTTTCCCATACTCATAAATTGTAATATAACATTCTCGTTTACGATAACGTCCAATAGGTCGACTACACTTATATTCTTGGTAACAAAAAAGTCGCTTAAATTTAAGAACCCTTCAATAAGCCAAGTTAGTTTTTAATCCAGTGTCGCAATCCCACTACCCCTAATTTTATGTAAGTTATAAGCTCATGTATTAAACGATTGAAGCTAGTTGACACCCAGCTTCAAACAAAGTGTTTCATCTAACATATCTTACAGAAATCACCACTGAACATAACTCTCGCCAACAATAAAAAAATAATAAATCAGTGGCTCTACAACCTTTCTATACCTCAGATTTCTGTATCTGTTTCATAATCATTTGTCAATAATAAGTTTACATAAATCTATAATTGATAAGATTAACTTTTTCATGATAATTTGTCGACTAAATGTTTACATAATACTATAGTTAATGATACGCTTAACTTATACATATTAATCTTGCTCAAGAGTCACTATCTACAAACACACGCGACAAACGCGGGCGCATATGTGCATAACTCTAATTTTATAATATGAAGGATCCTGTTCAATAGCGAAGGAATATTCGATTAGAAAATCAAGTTACTAATATATAAGACGAAATAGTTTCATCTAACATTGCTAAAGTAGCAAGAACTAGTGATTACAGATATCGTATACCAAGATTCGGATCGCCAGTCTCGATGTCCCAAGTGACAATTAGTGACATAACTTGGGTCTGAATAGGAATTGACACAATCTGCTTCCCAATGGACGTTAGTCTTAGCCATTTAGGTTAAAGATATTACGCTGAAGCTAAAATCAAAAGGAAATATCCAGACATAATTTACACTGAATAAGTAATTTCCTATACTTTGTGGTAATGGCCTTAATTGGGTTTCGTTGCTGGTGAATCTATAATTATTTCTGACTTGCTGACTCGACAGATGTCCTATCTTAATAACATTAAACATCCAATTCGTTCCAATTTTTGAAGTTCTACTTCTTTTGGCGCGTTAGAGAAAATTGTTGACAGTAAATTTTTACGATGCGCGCGCACACCGTCACAAGAAACCGACACCCTGAAGTTAGCATAGTCAATATTTTGAAATAAAAAATGTCAATTTCTTTAATTATGTAGAAATATATTTTTGTAATCTTTCAATAGATTTTATTTAACTAGATAATGCGTTATAATAAAACTTTTAATGTGTAAATACCTTTTTTCTATTGTTAGTGTCGTTTTCTATACAAACGTACAATAAGGTAAAAGATAAAAATTTTGTTACAACAAAGAAGTATAACTTCTAACACGTGTACATAAGTACACACACATGTTCTTTTTCTTAAATTTGTAAATGTTTTCCGCAACTCCCTTCATTTTTTCTTTTATAAGAACCTCTTGACAATAAACACAACAAAAAAAAATTATTTGCGAAAATTTTCCATCCGTTCACGCGTACTGACCGAGGGAAATTGAGATTCATTATATTTATTGATTATAAGTTACAAAAGCCATGGATTAGTGTCTGGCTAGTAGGCGAACATTTTCATTTCACATAATACCTTAAGTAGGCTTTATTAATATTTGCTAGGCTTTGTTGTATGTGGTAAATCTAATTAAATACCAAAGCCAATTTTGGTGAATAACAAAATATTTTCATTCATAATCACGCGCTATTAATTCCGCGAACATTGTAGGGGAATTTATACCTACATTATTGGGGTCACAATGTTATGATGCTGCTTCAATCGGTAATGAGATCCCGATTCTGATTTTATCGGCTTTATGGCCGAATTAAATATTACATATGATCCAGCTTTTATATAATATACTAGACAATAACCAGACGCGTATATATTTCTTCCTTAGCATAGATTGCTATCCTTCGGATAACGGAACTAAAATGGTTATAGTCTAGTATTACCATATTCGAAAATGTATTTATATTATTTTAGTGTACTAAAAATGAACTAACAAAGCAACATCAAATTTTTACGTACATTTTACATTGAAATCGTGTCTGACTACTATATACCTACTCGACAATAACCAAACGCGTATATTTTTCTTTCTTTGCATAGATTGCTATCCTTCGGTTAACGGGCTAAAATTCTAAGTCAAGTATTTCCATATTTGAAAATTTATTTTTAAATTATTTTAGTGTACTATAACAATATCATAGACTATAAAAGCAATATCTCACTTTTTACGTACATTTTACATTGGAATCGTGTCCTTAGCATCACATAATGGAAGTATTGATATCCCCCCTGTTCAGGGATGTCTTGAGTAAACCAAAACATGTTAAGTACTTGTTTTATGAGGAAAATTTTCCGGAAAACCGTGTGTTTATCGAGATAAGTTTGATAAGAAAATATTGGTTCAAAGAAATCCCCCATCACAAGAACATTTGTTGAGCATAAGATATTGCAGTGACCTACATTCTTTAAAGTTGTAAACACAATACGAAATAGCCAATTATATCTAACAAGAAAATATTGCTTCCTCTTGTTTGATCCCAAGTTTTAACTATATTTACGACATTAAATAGTAATAATCTAACATTTTAATCGAAATTTTAAGTTACTAAAAATCTATTAAAATATCAGAACAACTGATTGTTTTAATCAAAATACGTCATCCTACTCTCAGCCAGACTCGGAGCCAGTCCAGTTAGACTTGCCTTACATGATTTAAGGTTCTTACAAATAGAAGCGTACCATATTATATATTATAATAGTTGCAATATTTGTACATAATATGTGAGCACCATGTATCTACATAATAATTTAGTTATCTACTGCATTGTTTTATATAACACCATGCGCCTATTTTATTTAATATAGTATTTAGTAGTAGTTTTTTTTGTTCTAGGTACATTGTCTTTACATATAATTATCATATAAATACATACAAGTTATTTTAAAAACTATTTTGAAAGAGTAATAATGGAGTTTCTTTCCCATTCTTCTCCATATAAAATCTTTTAGAAGGGGCAACTAGACTCATTTTTTTATATTTTTAACTTGTAATTTTGACTTTTAAAAGTATCTTTTTAATAGGCCTAATTGAAATAAATGGTTTGAGTTTACCACTTTTTAAGCCGACACACACACATCTGAGTCAACTATGTGCAATTTATAAATAATTAAATCATGATTTCCAAATAATTAAACAGACATAATCCTAAAGTAATTAGAAATCACCGTGGTCACCATGACCACGCACGCTGTAAAGCACGCGAAACGTCGTATAAATTTAAAATTATGTTAAATAGTTGTAAATTTATAATAATACATAACTTCAATCCGGTTAAACAGTTTTTTCTATAATTAGAAATAATTAAATTATCTTTGACTATGGAATAACGCTATTTTATTACGCATATACTGTCGTCGTAAGTCTTGTCTTAAAATATCACTCTACGCAAATAAATTTCGTATTATAGCTGATAATAGGCAATTTTATAAAGAGCACGATATGTTCAATATGCCTTGAACGGTCTAAGAATATCACAAAGGCCCTGGAAGGAAGTCACGTCTTTTATAAAAAGGAAACGTTAATGCAAAATCGATACTGTATTGAAAGCCTAGTCACTTACACGATCAAATACTATTTTATACAGAAATCTTCATATTAATATAACCATATCACTTTATAAGAGCATGCTTAGGGGTGTCAGCGACGACTATTCGAAAATTTGTACCTAATGTTACGAATGTCCGAAAAATAAGATACTTGAAACCTTTCACCCGTATCACCAGGCAGTCGTTCTACAGCTCAGCGCTTTCTAACATTATAAGTTTATCGCTAAGTCTGACTCCCGTCGTGAGTGACGTACGTCAAAAATGTATTGGATTAATATATGGGAGTAATAGTATTTCAAGAAGAAACTCTAAATTTACAGCTTAGTATTGCGCGATGTTACGTCTTCTCTGTGCTGCTCTACGGAGTAGCATCTTGGACGCTCCCAGAGACTATGTCCAAAAAACTGTAAGCGTTCGAGACCATGTTTATGTTTAAAGAACTTTATTTCTCATTACAAAAAAAAAATATTTTTATTTACATGAGAAACTTAATATAATATACGAACGAGATACGCGTCGCCATCAGCTATCCCAATTTTAGTCTACCAGGCTCATTCTAATATGAATCTTTAATGCCCCTTTTGAATTGATTAAACACGCTAATATTACGAATTTTAGAGGGTAATTGATTAAATAATTGCACACCCTCATACTTAATAGACTTCTTTAAATAATTTGTGCGCGGCTTCGGCAAGATAAGCAAACTCGACGAGTATTGTGTGGTGTATTTGATTTATTCAAATGATAAGCTACTATGGAGAGAGTTATTTAAAAAAAATTACATTAAGATACAGGTTGTTTACAGGGGAAGGTTTATAGACGTATGCTTAAAATATCTTGGACAGACCGCATACGAAATACAACCGTGCTGGACAGAATGCATAAGAACAAAGATGTTCTTATGACGATAAGGAAAGGAAACTTGAGTATTATGGTCACGTTTAACGTAACATTAAAAATAAAATAAATACGAGGCAGAGTGGCAGGTAGAAGGAGACCTGGCCGCAGACGCACGTCTTGGTTGAAGAACCTTAGACAATGGTTTGGTCAAAGCCTCAAGTTGTTTATAAGCGCGGCATCCAAAATTAAACAAGCCACGATGATCGCCAACCTTCGCAAGGAGATGGCACTATAAGGAGAGTGATTCCTTAACGGCTGGAAACGCACTCACAACCATTTTAATGTGTGAGTGCCCAAACCTCCAGCCTGCTTGCATCATAAAGAACAAAGATAATCACTTGGTATTAAAAAGTGGTTTCAAAAAGACGCAAACTTCTTTCTTCTTTATTTTATTGGTCATCATCACACATATTTTAAAAAGTGAAGGTAATAAAACATATGAAACATAAATAAAACTTTTTATGACACATATACTACATACATATATACTCGGGCGGCAAAGTTGTTTTGCCATATAAAGATTATTGCAGTACCAATATTGCTATTTAAAAAATGAGGGTATGTGGTAGACGGGTAATAAAAGTTTTGGGGGGGGGGCCTGGGTTTTTTGTTATTTTTAATGTCAAATCATAAAAATAGAATTTCAAAAATAAAGAAAATTTTTGGGATGGGCTATCGTAATCACTAATTTACAAAGATCTATTTAAAAAGCTAACAAATAACAAAAAAAATGTGTTAAAAGCAGATTTTAGATACAAATATTTTACATATAGATTTTAGATCCTGACGCATTATTCATAAAAAAACTAAATCAGTCCAACGAAACCAATTTCACAAAACTACTTTAGTGTCTCTATTCATGTCAGGCTCTACGCCATTTGACAGAAAGAGACACTTGCGAGTTAATCAAGGAAAAAAAACTAATTTAACAATTTTATTATAGTATTTAAATTTCGTACTGGAATTTGACAGATATAATTTAGGTTTAAGTTCACTTAGGTACCTTACAACCCTGACAGATTTTCGGATAATCCCATCGTGTGGTAGCCCTAATAAACCCTTTTAGGTTACATAATAAATCAGACCTTAATAGAGTGCGGGATAAGGTCTGGAGGCATATTTCTGAATTTAAGGCTGACCTGGGTCGGGCCAAATGCAAACATGTTAACATATGAGAAAATCAGATTTATATTGACACCTTAGTTTTGATTAAGAAAAATGCAGCATTTATAGTATATATAGAAAAAACGTTCCATTTTTAAAATCATTCCTAATTTTTATCCTCGCTGTACTTTGTATTGTTGAACGTCCTGTCAATATAATATTATGTCTGTCTCAATCCAACTATTATAGAAAAAGCAATCAACGGGCTTCAATCCAGCCAATGTCAGAGGGTTCGCGAGTGCGTTTCCGACCTCTTAAGAATTGGTACGCACTTTTCTTGAAATACTAAAATAAATTGTACTTTGTAATAATAATACTCCAGTGGCCACTGTTGTGTCTTGGCAGATTGGATCCGTGTTTTGATCATATTTTATGAACAAGTAGGTGATGCTGAGCCAGATACATTTACTAGACTTTTAAGACATTCCACTCTTCACTATGTTTGCCTTTACCGTAGAAACAAGTTTTAATTGCCCACAGACAAAAATCCATCCTAGCACAGTCGTGATACACAGTGAGTTTGAACATTATACAATTAGATATAAATATTCCGTTTAGTTTGATAGGTATATAACGTATGAAAGTAAAGATGACATACTTATTAAGTATATGTTGAAAAGTATATTGATCTATGTGAAACATAGGTCTTCCTTTATACACATTATGTATTATATCCTTATATCTATAGATGAGGTATCCTTACAAGAGTGTAAGGTATCAATTACATTAAATAGCTTCGTTATGCAAATGCATTTTCCACTTGACTGAACTTGTAATGAAAGTCATGTCTAGACGATGCCATGATGTTTTGTAAAGAAGTATTAAATAAGAATTTACAATAATACAGTATTCAAAAAAATCAGTGGCGCTACAACCTTTTTAGGTCTTGGCCTCAGATTTATGAATCTGTTTCATAATCATTTTTAAATCTAATAGGCACGTAAGTGATCAGCCTCCAGTGCCTGTCACACATCGTCGACTTTTTGGGTCTAAGACATGACTGTTTCCTCGCGATGTTTTCCTTCACCGTTCGAGCAAATGTTAATTGCGCACATAGAAATAAAGTCCATTGGTGCACAGACGGGGATCGAACCTACCACTTCAGGTATGAGAGTCGCACGCTGAAGCCACTAGGCCAACAAATAATACAGTATTACAGAAATTAAAAATAGTTTTTTTTATTGTGACTTGAACAATTTGTGTCTTCTCCAATGTTTATAGCTGAATTAGTGATTTACTTGCAGATCTGGCTGATTTGTCCACTAATTACAAAGTTCACCATTTGTTATTTCTTCTATGCAGCAGTTAGTTTGCAAAAAATATAAAAAATACCATTAATATTTCTAACACTTCTCTTTACGAATATTAATTTTAAATAGAATTTCCTATAAGGTAATTCTGCCGATTCCTACTCGGTCTCTACTCCAAAAGAAACTCTTTAAGGAATGGCTCCTCACCTGTTTCTTCGACCACCTAAAATGTTGTCACATCTCTCATGACGCTAATATTACTCACTCATTGATCTTTCACTCACGTAAGTAAACTTCGCGCACCCGCTTGTTTCGCCTCAAGTAATGCTTTTAAACTTCTTAATAAATAAAAAATAAAAGTGTGCGTACAAACATACACGTAAAAATATAAAATTGTTTGGCAAAAATTTAACGTCTTGTTCATATTTATTGAAATCTAAAACTTTATATTTCCGAGTTGAGCGTTAGTGAGAAAATAGATATTTTAGGATTGCATGCATTTAATTGATTAGAATATTAAAAGTGTCAATATTAAAACAAATCATTTTGTTTTTTTTAATTTATTTCTGCGATAATAAAAACACGTGGCATTTTAATTTACAATTGTCATTTGAGATTGCAATAAATTATTTGAATAATATTCTCATACATAAATTTCATAGATTATTTTTCGAAAGTTGTAATTTTAAATATGTCCAATTTCTATAGGTCTTCCCTTGGCAATCTATCATTCTCTCTCACCCGTTTCTTCCACGGTGCGCTGCACATCCGTCAAAATTTTACTCTCATCAATTTTCTATAAAGTTCGCTTCAATAAAGAAGTATAAACATACATAAAAAAAAAATTGCATTATTTATGATAAGAGGAAACTAGGAACCCACACACACAGATATTTTTTAATTATCGAAGTTCTAATTCGCGACCTCAGTTTGGACAATCTCTAAACCGCTAGTACAAAACTGTTCTATGCCATAATATCCTTTAAATAATTCTATAGAATAAATACATTGTAAATGAATAACTCGAGAAAAGCTTTAGTCACTGACTGTTCGAGTAATTATTTTTGATGATGTCGGGTATCAAAAAGTTTGAACATCAGAATTCAGCCGAAATGTTTCATAAGGTTAATTAATATTCAAGGTTATGTTCAACATAGATTCAGACTCCGCTGATGATAATTTAAATGTTAGAGTATTTAATTTTCAAATTAAATGAAATACCCTTTTTGTTTGGAAGACACGTAATTAAGGATGATCTACTTACATTATGTTTAGTATAATTTTTAACAAAAAAGCTAGTTAAAATGAATATTTGTAAAGAACTACTAACCTTTTTTATTAATAATTAATGTTGTATTGTCTAAATTTTGTATGGTGGCAAAAGTAGTCTTTGTTAGGTATAGCCCCGTTATTCACGTAAGCTAATTTAATTTATTTACTTTTAAATAACACATGATTAAAGAAATATAATAAAAATCAATTTAAGTAAGAATTTTTTATTTGTTTCACTTATCACTAACGACGAGTATATATTTTCTCTTGGTCTAAAATTTTGCATCTATAAATATTATGACAACAAAGTGACAATGTTTTACTTCTTAAAAGACAAAACACATCAGATATTTACCAGCTAGGAAAAAAATTATTGGAAAATTAAATTGTCGTTATGACTTTTCTGTAGTATTATTATTTTTTGCCACCGTTTAAACCTTCCCTACAGTTTCACAAGTATTTCAAAATCATAATTAGCCAAATTGATCCAGCCATTATCGAGTTTTAGCGAGACAAAAGAACAGCAATTTATTAGTATGTACATACATACCTCTATGTCTTGATGAATTAGCCCTGTACTGTTATTCGAAACGTAGCCATGAACTTCGGTTTTCGCTTCATACATCATAATCACATTACCTGTCACAACTTGGAGAAATGATTTAGCGAACTTCGTTAATTCAAAAAGTTTTTCATAGTTTCTGTTCTTATTTACTTTTGTCGTCTCGGTTATGAGTTTTTATAACTATGATAATTGTAGGAAACGTGTCTAGAAATATGTTATTAGCAGTCAAACCTAATATCTTAAGGCCCCAGCACGAATTGCTGTGTCAGTCGGGGTGGACTGCGGGCCGTAGTAGAGAGCTGTAGCGCTGAGGCCTAATAACAATTAGTTATGTAAAACATTAAATTAATGTAATTTTATCCATTTTATTTCTGAAATGGATGTTTGCGATAAAATATATCGTGTAAATTCCAAAATCATGTTCTAGAGGCAGTCCTCGTACTTACGGCATGTTAGGTTCTCGAAATACGCGACGTAAATCGAAACGACGTAAGTCGAGAGATATTTTTTCGTATGTTTACATGTTAAACTCAAGGGTTAGGTTACACACGGACTCGAAATTAAAAAAAACTGCATTTATAACAAAGGATATACATACTTTATTATCAAAAGTAAGTTCTTAAAATAATTATTTATGCACTCATGAAATTGCTAGTTATTTCTGGTATTTGTGTGTTATTTTAATTTTTTTTGTTAAAATTTTTAAATTTTTATATACATTTTCGTCATAAAATGAATTCAATGTGTCAAACATTGGCTATGTTTGGATTCTTTTCTATCGAGCAAAATTATTTAAATCGTGTATCGATTTTTCAAAATGGATACATAAACTACTCAACTGCACCATATATTTTTTCCATTCGCCCTACTTCAAGAAATGGTGACGAAAAATGGAAAGAAACAATGTACTATTTTGGAGTTTGGCGACCAGATAAGTCCTTAAGGAAATTAATGTCCATCACTAGTCGCATGAGAAAACAGGTTATATGAAAGGTAAAATACAAAATGACATTAATGTGACAATTAACAAATGACAACTGTCTATATGTCATCTTAGCAACTACGGCCAGAAGAAATGAAAAACTGTTTTTAATTTATCCGCATTATTTTGATTCGATAATGCTCTAGTTTGCAAAGAAATCGAACTGCAAATTAAAAATTAGCTATAGTTAAGTCTTGCAGCGATTTTCTTTGTTACGTAGACACATTTTTGCCGTCTTTATTTGTTGTTTTATTTAAAACTATGCAGATTATTTAATTGAAAAATTATTCCGATTAGTTTATGGTTCACTGAACCACAGCATAAATCGAACAATATACTACAATGTATTCATAATTCTATAGAATTGTATTCGGTTGATTCACAACATTAAACAATTGTTAGAGTTATTAATTATTTAGGATCCTGTCACTCAATAAGACTGTCTTCTAGTAAGCGGTGTTGACATGAAGTTATAAAAAGATAGGGGCAAACGAGCCCCTATCTTCCCCCCTAGGGTCCATATCAGTCCATGTTGGGTGTTTTAGTTGGTGCTCCGACTTTTGTGGTAGGAGGAGTGCTCGCTTTCTAAACAATTGGAAGTCGTATCTAAGAAAAGATCTCCACCTAAAGTCCAATCCACAGCTAGTTCACAAGAAAATGCCTAGTGAAGCGGACTGTGCAAGACTTCCAGCCATCAAGGTGATGCGGATGAAATCTGTAGTTATTATGACTTGTACAGTTACCGGCAAACAAGCGAAGCGATTTTCAGGTAACACTTGCGCGTGATTGGTAAATCAGTTGACGTTTGTGTCCAGCGATGCGCAACTTTTACCCACTCCCTTGTTTTATGCTCAAGAAGTTTTCCGGTATCTGTACGATGAAGAAACGCAGGGAAATCGACCCAAATTAGTCTTCAGAACAGTGTTTGCCAACCTTTTTAGGTTGAGGTTATGCTATGTTAAGCTTTTCTAAAATTGTTATCATATACATAATCCTTAATATTAACAATTTAATTGTTCACTAAGAAATAATAAGTTTTAGGATGAATTCACTAGGAAATTGTTAACGAAACACAGTCAGTAAATTTTCAAAACATTTAATAAAAACTGAAATTCAAATTTAAAATTTAAATGAATGTTTTTCTATATTAATTTATTATTTAATATAGTGATATCCTTGCATTTGCTTGCTGCACAGAGAAGAAGTCTACACGTTGTGTTCTATCCGGCCGATTTCGATTGCCCCCCTTTAACAATCAAATTGCCCCCCTGTGGGGCGTGGGACCCACGTTGGAAAACACTGCTTTAGAACGTCCCTGTCAGCCATAATGAAGCAAAAAAGTTAATTCCTATGTTATATTTATATCTGATCTTTGCGAGAAATGGCTATGGATAAACATTTTATCATTTTAATTACGTTGACTTCGTGGGATGGGGATAACATGGGACATTTAAATTGTATGTAAAATAGCTTAACCGTAAAACTAAGTGCGAGTTAAGGGTAATATTATGCTAATAGAATGTTATCTTGAGGTACTAATGCAACATTTTGTTAAGGGGTAGTTTATCTGGAACGCCACAAGGGTTAACGATTTGCATAAACCAGTTTTGGTTCAAACTTAGATTCAGCAATACCCTAATAAATGGCTCTCTTGATATATTCAAGTTAAAAAAATAATGTTTTTTGTGAAAGCCCCTTTGTACTATTACTTTGTACTCGTACTTGGTACAATACTTGAAAGTATTATTAAAATGAATTGTGTTTTATTATTTAAACTCTTAAAACGGTTTAAACGGATTATCATATAAAATTATCTTTTTTGCGTATTATTTTAACACAACCGTATGACTTTATAATATTGGTTTAGGTTTTCGCCAAAGCCGAGGGTAGATATGTTTTGTAACTAAAATAATTTCATTTTAAGAATAACAAACAATCTAAACTAAATCCTTTTGTATTGTAAGTGATATTTTATGCAGTAAACAGTAAGTACTATTTTGCGAGTAAAATACATATACCTGGGCTGGGTGAAGTTTGTTTATAAGTGCATTAAATAATCTGGATTTAGTATTGTCTTTGATTAACATAACTTTTATTCATTTAATAAAACACTATTTTGACCGGATTGAAGTTATGTATTATTATAAATTTACAACTATTTAACATAATTTTAAATTTATCCGACGTTTCGCGTGCTTTACAGCGTGCGTGGTCACGGTGACTGAAGACAAAAGATGTTGAATGTCAAAAAAGTATCACAGCTGCAGAGAAAGTTGCATTATCTGTATTTATTTCCCCGGAGTTGGTATCGACTAAAAGATGGAGGGTTTTGGCAAAAATGGCTTACGGTGTCCTCTATTTTCGCGGATTGTTCTTTTTGAGATTTTAATTTGGATATTATTGGATCCCAGGTGTTTGACAATTTTAGGCCGTCTTCTCTATTGAAATTGGGGTGTTTTTTGATTTCAATGGCTTCGCGTACCAATCTTGGGAAGAATCTTTTCTCTTTCGCAAGTACTTTCGGTTGGTCAAAGCGTATGTAGTGATTAGGCCTATCTAGTATGTGTTCACAGACTGCTGATTTTGTGTGTCGTCTATGTCTTATGTCTGCAATGTGTTCTTTGAGTCTGCTGGACATATTGCGTTTAGTTTGCCCTATGTAAGACAGGCCACAGTCGCAATCCAGTTTGTATATACCTGCATCTTGCAATGGGGTGTTACTTTTGATTGGTCTTAGGAATTGCTGAATCTTCTTGTGCGGCTTGAAAATTGTATGAATAGAAGCTCGTTTTAGGATCCGGCTAATTCTATCTGTAACTCCCTTTACATATGGCAAGTAGGCTGGCTGGCGGGGAACTGTTTGTGTCTTGTTTTTGTTTATGTGATGCAGCCGGGGGATGCGCAGCTTGTTTCGGTGTAGCACCTGTTTGACATGCTGTAGTAGAGAGAGCTCTGGCCAATGCCCCGGTTAAACCTCGACTGTACAAGAGATATGTCGATGACACATTTGTAGTACTCCCCAATGACAAAATATCTGCATTTCTAGCACATTTAAATTCAATACACAAGAACATTAAATTTACTGTTGAACAAGAAAACAACAACCGTCTGCCCTTTTTAGACATTTTAATTATACGCAAAGCAGATGGCACACTAGGTCACACAATACACAGGAAGCCAACCCACACAGATAGGTACCTCAATGGTGAATCCCACCACCACCCTTCACAACTGCTTTCTGTCGGTAAATGTTTGTTTCAGAGAGCCCAACGTCTTTGTGATGATGCCCACCTCGAGGAGGAACTACAGCATGTCAAACAGGTGCTACACCGAAACAAGCTGCGCATCCCCCGGCTGCATCACAAAAACAAAAACAAGACACAAACAGTTCCCCCGCCAGCCAGCCTACTTGCCATATGTAAAGGGAGTTACAGATAGAATTAGCCGGATCCTAAAACGAGCTTCTATTCATACAATTTTCAAGCCGCACAAGAAGATTCAGCAATTCCTAAGACCAATCAAAAGTAACACCCCATTGCAAGATGCAGGTATATACAAACTGGATTGCGACTGTGGCCTGTCTTACATAGGGCAAACTAAACGCAATATGTCCAGCAGACTCAAAGAACACATTGCAGACATAAGACATAGACGACACACAAAATCAGCAGTCTGTGAACACATACTAGATAGGCCTAATCACTACATACGCTTTGACCAACCGAAAGTACTTGCGAAAGAGAAAAGATTCTTCCCAAGATTGGTACGCGAAGCCATTGAAATCAAAAAACACCCCAATTTCAATAAAGAAGACGGCCTAAAATTGTCAAACACCTGGGATCCAATAATATCCAAATTAAAATCTCAAAAAGAACAATCCGCGAAAATAGAGGACACCGTAAGCCATTTTTGCCAAAACCCTCCATCTTTTAGTCGATACCAACTCCGGGGAAATAAATACAGATAATGCAACTTTCTCTGCAGCTGTGATACTTTTTGACATTCAACATCTTTTGTCTTCAGTCACCGTGACCACGCACGCTGTAAAGCACGCGAAACGTCGGATAAATTTAAAATTATGTTAAATAGTTGTAAATTTATAATAATACATAACTTCAATCCGGTCAAAATAGTGTTTTATTAAATAATCTGGATTTCATATCTTAGAGTTACATATACATAGTTATTACGTACTATACAGGCGGTAAATTGTAATAATACCATCTTTACTTACCACTATTCTACAGGAAAAGAAAAACAAAAAATTCACTGTACGTAAAACATCGAGAGGAAATGCATGCCTTAGATCTTAGAAAATTGACTGTGTGTGGCAGGTCCAAGAGAATTATTACCTACTTGCCTATTAAGCAGAGTAGGCCTAGTGGCTTCAGAGTGCGACTCGCATCTCCAAGGTCGTAACGACTGTGCACCAATGGACTCCCTTTCTATGTGAGCATTTTAACATTCGCCCGAACGGTGAAAGAAAATTTCGTGAGGAAACCGGCTTGCCTTAGACCCGAAAAGTCTGACTGATTTTTTTTACTTGCCTATTAAAAGAAAGATCACGGAACGGGAATTTGAGGCTAAGAAGGTCGTAGTGGTTTTTTTCTTACTTAAATAACTTTACACTTCTTTACAATTTAAATTATACAAAAGTATACGTACATCAATTTTATTAAAATAAAACAATTTCAAATTTCACTCCAAACTTCGAGTCAAAAAGCAAAATACAGTTAAAAACAATAAAAGTCATGCGTCGACGTCAAATAACTTTCAAACAAAGAAGATATCATTCGCCGTTGAACAAATAAAACACGCTTTCAATCTTGACAGAAGTACTTAAAACCTTTGACTCAACATTTCTTTGAAAGTTCTGATACGGGCATCAAATTACACTTAGAGTGTGATTTTTTTTTAATGGCTCTGGCACGATTTGTGCATTAGCCAGCGTCAAGTATAGGACTTTTTATAATTCGCGCTTGTCTTTAGAAATTCGACCGTGTCCTCCATGTACGGTTTAAGCACTCGCCCGGTACCGCACAACCCTCCCAAAGGCCGAGAACAAATTAAATTAAAACTTGCCCTCGAATCGGGAATCGAACCCGGTACCCCTCACCTAGCTGCCACTTAATAAGACCGCTAGGCTATGAGGCCCCTAGAGTGTGATTATAAACATTATTTATATTGCAATATATAGGATCATGGCGTTGTGGAAGGGAGCCGATTGGTGCGTCGTACTCGTGAACTCTACTTGTAACTGGTTGGTTATTATAATATTTTTTATTATTCTACTTACATACAATTATTATTATACTAAATAAAATAAAAATAACATAATACTGCTAACATAAATTAATATAACAAAAAGCAATAACTAACCTTAAAATATAATAACTAAAATATATTAGAATCCCTTTAGGCAAGGTTCCTAAGATACTGGCAGCGTTCCCCCTTTGAATAGCTAGACTATTTTTTGTCCGAGGTAGCTGCTCTTCGGTCTCCTATGATGTCGACTAACCTTTTTGATATTTCCTTAAAAAGCCTTATAGCGCTAGGACCCCACGGACCAAGGGTCTCGACACCGAATGGGACAAAATCATACTCTTTTAGCTTTTTCAGCCGCATCACAAGCCACACCAGCTGTTGTTTTAACATGTGACGAGGAGCATGACAATGGTAAAAAAACCTTGGGTATTTAAATGATTGACGGAGAGTTCATTGCTCTTGTCGTCTGTTTTACGCCCTTGAACTGGCATTTAATGTAAATTCAGAAGCATTTTTTTTTTAGTGACGTTCATTAGTTACATGTTTCATGTGTAGAAATAAATTTCATACACTTTTATTCATATCATTTATTTCTTATGTTTTGTAAGAAGAGATAGCTTATCACTTATCAGACCACTTATTACCGTCTATACGTAGTTGGTCCCAAAGTTCTGTCACTAGCACATTATTTCTACATTTCGAGCAGGATTTTATAAAAAAATTATTGCATTCTATTTTGAAGTTTGATTATTGTTTTAAAACAAAAACAAACTTTCCGTTTTTTAGTGGAGTGGACATTGAAAGTAAACCGAGTAGTTGTTATTGGTTGCAGCTGTGGACACTCGCGAGTACCATTTCAAGTTGTCAAAAATTTGAATATAACGCTTAGGTTTGTGTACGGTACTATTGATAGGTACCTTGAAGTCTCCAGTGTTGAGGACAAGAAAAGAACTGGCTGGCCACGCTCCGCAAGAACACCAGCAGTAATCAAAGCTATCAAGGCGCGGATAGTAAGAAATCCTGTCCGAAAACAGAAGTTGATGGATTTGAGATGGGTGTCAGTAGGAAAACAGTAAAAAAGGTTTTAAATGAAGATCTTGGTCTACGAGCATACAAAAAGAGTGGGCACTTACTTAATGTCGTTAAAAGCAAAAGGCTTAAGAGATCGCGGTGTTGTTTAAGGGTAGCGAAAAACCGACACCGTGATATCTCTTTAGGACGAAAAATTTTTCGATATTGAAGAGAAGTACAATAAACAGAATTATACAGTGTAGCTAGGAGTTCTGAAGAAGCTGAAAATAAATTCCAAGGGTGCAACATGGACATTATCCATCATCAGTAATGGTTTGGTTGGGAGTGTCTATTAGGGCTAACTGAGGTTAATTTTTTTCGAAAAGGGGGTCAAAACCAGTGTAAGTGTAAAGAGACGGTTTTGTATGCTTGTCAAAGACATGTCCAGACCCTATTTGGGGACATCACTTCGTGTTCCAGCAGGACTCTGGTCTGCATACAAAGCCAAGACCACTAAAGCCTGGTTTGAGCGTCAAAACATCGTCTTAATTAGACATGAGGATTGGCCTTCCTCCAGTCCGACCTTAATTTGCAGATTATGACAGGGCTTAGAGAGGAAGGTCTGTGATAAACCTCATGAAAATTTGGAGAATCTGAAGTCATCTTTAAAAAAACCAGTGACTGAAATCGACACGAATATGGGCTGGATAGAGATGGGGAGTTAAGGGCCTGTATTAAAAATGAGGTAGGTTATTTCGAATATTTTAGCTTTTTTATTCCTTAATTAATGTACTAAGAATTATATATACATAACTGATCACTTTTTTTTTATCATTATTTATTACCATCTATCTTATTCCTGAAGTAAATACGCAATGAACCAATTGCGAGCTAACTGGCTATGTGAGTGTCCATGGGCGGCGGACAAAATGTCATCCGTCCGTTTGCCTCCTGTTACATAAAATAACCATGAAATATTAATAACCATAAATATTTTTTAACACATATGTACCAAACGCGCATGACTCTTTCGCCTTTAATAAACTTGAAGTTCTTTATCCCTTTAAGTTTATGAACGTATCCAAACCTTACATGCACACACAAAAATGCATTTCGTTTTCAAGCATAGACAATGTGTGGGAAATATGTGTAAAAAACGTTGACGTAATCACCAAATAAGAAAATCAAAGGACCCCCCTCTTGAACAGCCCCTTACCGCGAAATGTGAAAGTTCAATACATTTTTGACGTACACGAGTCATACTTAGCTAAGGTTGGACTGTAAAGTCTTACTCTGAATATTTACGTAATAAATGAATATATGATAATAATTTCGTTGATATTTCCCAAGTCAAAGTTTTCGGGCAATAGCCCATAAAAACGATAAAAGTAGTTTCGTGTAGATGGAATTGTGTTCGTGAGACCAATATCGCTCCGCTAAATTGCATAGCGTTTGTCTTGTGATGTAATAAACAGAAAATTTTATATGTACCAATATAGATAAGTTCATATGAATCTAGACGAATGAAAGAACGGCAGTAGATGTTTTAAAACATGAGTGAAATATATTATTACATTTCATAGATTTCTTTATTTTTTATGTCTTCTGAAGAATGGTGTTATATTAAATTCTATATTTACATAAACATCGTTGAATTCAAAATTGACATCTAATAGTGTTTTTTAGTTATAAATTTCTTAAAATAAAAAAAATCTTGTGGTGCGGGACCTTTATTATTTTATTTATGTATTTACACTTCGTTACATTAATAGAAAAAAAGTAGCATAATACATAAAAATCATAAGGTATAAAACGGGCGGCCTGATCGCTAACAAGCGATCTCTTCAAGCCTGGAGAGCGCCTAACCCTAGTAAGGACAAAACCCAAAAAATAAATATGATGGGTATATATTGGTGCAAAACCAATCTTATAAAAAAAAAACAATTATATAATCACCAACCTTAATCCAAAATAATAAAATAAAAAGCTAAAACCACGGAAACATGAACTGCATGATGATGCAAAGGAATAAGAAATACAAGAATTAGAAAAGTCACGATTGAGCAGGATGGGATTGAGAAATGTTAAGAAATGTGTAGAAGGGTTTTATGTAGAGAGTTTTATACACATATTCGTTAACAAATGTTGTAATATATATTTCTATTCCTATTCCTATCTATTCTTTTACAGGAATAGGAATAGAAATACATATATATTATAGGCGAGTGGTGGCCTGGCGTCTCGCGAGTCCTACGCTTATGTTGCAATGAGTGACGTATTTTAGAATTCTACTGTAGAAATCTTGAAGTTGCCATTTGAAGCTGCTTAGTACTTAAAATTATTAGGGTTAAAAGTAGTAGGAAACCTTTCAATTATGACCATGACTAACCGTTTTATTTCCTTAAACTTCTGATTTGTCTAACTAATGCGTGTTGTTCTCACGAGAATAAAAGTGCGTGCTTCTATTTCACCATGCCTCCTGCTCATAGAGGACAAATCTTTGTTTTTAATTTATTTTATTAATTACATAAGCTGTCACGTGGAACATGGTGTAATGGTTGCACTTCCTTACAAACGTTGTGTAAAACAAAAAACTTGGCGATTAAAAAGAGAGGCGGAGAGTTTATTGCCAGTTCTTCTCTTCTGTTCTATGCCCTTGATTTGGGAACTGGCAGTAAATGTAAAATTAGAAGCATTTCATATATATATTTTTTTGACGTTAATAAGTGTACATTCTGTTACCTATATGAATAAATGATTTTGACTTTGAATACACTTTTGAAAATAGAGACCTTATCAAGCAACCATTTATTCCTATCGCACTATTTGCTATAAACCTAATTTATTTTATATCCCGCATAGACAAAGGTCATCTGAAAAGGAGTATAACCGTCCTCACCCTCATCCACATGTTAATCAGGCCCTCTCGTTACGAATTAATCCACACCCAAGAGACGAAGCCAACAGATAAATGTAGACAAGGTTGACCATGCTACGTGTATTTGTTTTTTATAAGACATGGCTCTTATTTATTTTTTTATTTATTTATTTATTCCATATCCTTATTCTATCTTTACAGTACCTAATTACTAATTCGATAGAACGACACAATATTTACACCCACACCAATTAACCTAGATAAAAAACATTAAGAAATATATATATATATATATACCTAAATCTTATAACTAATAATATAGGAAGCAACTCTTGTGAACTCAACTTTAATATATACAAAATTATTTACAAATATTAATCTACTCATTAATTGATTTATAGAACACTAAAATACTGACGTGGGACTGATCTTAAATTAAATTCTTGAATGTAATTATTATGATTCATGTGCTCTTTTTACTTTTTTATTTTTCATGTTTCCTTTATTAGTTTAGTTTGTTTTTGTTTTTTGTTTCTGTTTAGTTTCTTTTTTTTCTTCATGACTATATGTAACATGTATTTTCGCACTTCTTGCCTACCTTATCTAATTTAATATTTTTTTTCTTTTCTCACAGTGGTTGCCTGCAAGAGATCGCTCGAAAGCGATAAGGGCCTCCTTTACATTTAATTATGTTAAATTTTTGTTACAACGAAGTGTAAATAAATAAATCTCAAAAAGTTTGTTTCTGCTAAATCGGTGCCAAAGAAGATTGATCATTGTTGATTTTGACTTTGACACACGAACCGGAAATGGTAGTAGTTCCAGCGTAATGGTAAAAAGCCGAGACAGTTGGAATTCACCGCTGTCGCATGCGCACTGACATTTAACAGAATGCCATTATGTTACAATTACTAAGAATCCATGATTTTTTTATTATTTATAAATTTATTGATCTCCCCGACGCTTGTGGTGCGGGACCTTACTTTATTTATAATATTCCTAATATATATTATATATTAGGAGTAGGACATACCACCGTTGGTGATAAGTGCTAGTGATAGTCTGATCGATTCTGGGATTCCTTCTTTTACTATACTAAATTATTACTTATATACTTCTACTGACATGCGATAGCCATATTATTTTACCGAGGGAAGGGACCATTTCATATCTTAGGCCCTCAAAGTTTGTGTCTGTGGCAGTGTACCTTTAGAGTGAGATTCACAAACGAAACTTGGTACAAACTATGGCTGAAGCAGAATATCAAATCCATCGCAAACTTGGGCTTAGTTTATACCAACTGAGATCGGTGACATGAGCTAAGCTGCGAATCTAGCGCCTACGGACCAAACGGACAATCATGTAATTGTACATGTAATTTAAAATACAGAAAATAATGAATGATGAAATGTATAAAGTACAGAAATTTAACTAAAAATACCTTCAATACAATAAATGTATATTAGTTTTAAATTAAAATTACATTAGTTTTAAATTAAAATTACATTACTTTTAAATTAAAATTACATGCTATGTGGTGGTGTGACGTGGTCCGAAAATAGCAGTTTTTGTTTTGAACTAGAAATTTGTTTCTCCTTCCTGGCTTCACAGATGGGTAAAAAGGGTTTCGCTGTATTCATACCAAAAACAATAGAAACCAGACTTTGTTTGGCGAAGTTTGACAGAAACAATGTTTCTGAATACGATTCTGTAAACTTTGCTTGGCCGCGATTCGGCTTAGCCCGGACTTCGACTGTCCTACAGTAACCCCTCTGAATATTAGCCTTAAAGCTGGCAACATTTCATCGTTTTGCGATACTTATTCATTGAGTGAGGAAAGCATCTGCTCGGGGCATCGGTACTGTTCATTAGACGCATACATAATATGGCCCAAGATTCTCTAATTTCAAATAATGTTTCGTAGCTTAGATAATAAACACTAATTAATATATTAATATTGCCTACGCAACTTCGTTTGTGGGGAAAGTGTATAAGATTTAGGGAAAGACGAAAGAAAGGGCCTTTATTTTACAATACATAGATTTTATGAAATATTTTCCTTTTCAAACTATTGATAAATTTATCTCATATAATTTAAGCGTAAGACAGCGAAAAGTGATATTGCTGTATATAATACTACTTTTACTCCTATACTTGAAGCTCATTAAAACTAATTGAGAATTTTATAAATGATCTTAATAATGCAAAACAAATGAAATTGTATTTTCAGAATTGTTAGTCGATTTGCGTTCATTCCAACTTGGCTTGATAAATATTAAATTTAGAACTTAGTTTGAATGTTATTAAATTATTAGTTGATTTATTTATAAGGTCAGGTCGTAAATGCTGATTAAAATATTTCTATTGTTTATACTATTAAGCGTGCAGGGGCCTCCACAATAAAAATAAAATAATAAATTTTAGCAAATATTTTAACACTGAGGCACAATTTGTATTGTATTCGGGAAACTAAATGGTCTGCAAAAGCCGACGACATTCTGTTTATACAGTATTGCATTATAGTGGTGGTTTTGTTGCTATTATTTCCTTTGTGAAACATTAACAATTACTAAAACGAAGCCCGGCGGGATGATTTCAAATCAAACAATAATTAACTATTTACCAATTAGAACTGCGATTTGAAATGTTTACATATTACTTGAATTGTAAATGTTATATTTACTAGAATTACTTATTGATATTTAATATCGATAGTTGTTCTGCGGACTCAATTACTTCCCTAAACCACTCCGATGCGATTTACTCCTGTACATCCAACCTTACCCAACCCAAATATTAATATATATATATAATAATTATTATATATATGAAGTTAAGGAACTCACTTTTATTTAAATTACCACGACTAAAACAATTTAAAACATCAAGTTATGTAAACATGGTATTCTTTTTGAAGACGACTTTTTCAGAAGACTTGCAAGATCGGTACGCTTTTTTTTAAATGACTTCACATTGATGTGGTGCACGACAAAAATGCCTTAAATCGCTGAGTTGTGGGATGCAAAAAGTATTAAATGAAGGTTATTTTAAATATTTTTGGCCTTGAGTCATAACGGATATGTATTAACTATAAATACCTATTGTAAAAATGTTGAAGATAAAATGAATCTTTTCAAATTACGTTGAAAATAAAATAAAGAAACCCGCAATCAGCAAAAGCCTGGTCACCAGCGTCAATTGTCTTGGGACTTGATTCATTTCTTTTATGACTTAGTCGCAATGAAATGTAATATAACTGCTATCATTTATTTTGGCCAAAGAAAAACGTTCGTAAATCAATCGTTTCAGTAAGTGAGAGGCGTTTTAATAGAAAAGTTCTCATTTATATCATGGCACTTTATTTTTCTTCTTGCCCTATTCTCAACACTGTCTCCATAAGTTAAAAAGTGATTTTATTGAACTTTTTTCTAATGTCTAAACTCATGATAAAATTAAGAACTCTTGCTTGTACTATGTAGGAAACACATTAAGGAAAGACCCACCAAGATCAACCTTCAATATTAAAAACAATATATTTTTGACATACAGGAATTATTATTAGTCACAAGTCTCGACTATGAATCTTGCCACTAATGTGTTTCTATTTTTTTAAAACATTATAACGTAGATTGTGTTTGTGTAGTTTTACTATACATGGCAGACTATTTTCGGTTTAAATTAGATAACGTAGATTGTTTTATAGAACTAGGTTGTGTGTAGTTGTACACTTGATGTTAAGTGATATCGCCGCCCATGGACACTCTCAATGCCAGAGGGCTCGCGAGTGAGTTGCCGGCCTTTTAAGAATTGGTACGCTCTTTTCTTGAAGGGCCCTAAGCTGAAACCCTAAGGTTCGAAAATACTTCAGTGGGCAGCTGGTTCCGCGGCAAAAACTGCCTTAAAAAACGCTCAGTTGTGGAACGACGGACGTCAAGGTGAGACGGGTGCAATTTCGGATTCTGCCTCGACGTCCTATAATAAAACTCAGCTGTAGGTATTAATCCGAACAACTCCTCTGAACACTCTCCATGGTAAACGCGGTAGAAGATGCAAAGTGACCCCACATTTCTACGCAACGCCAAGGGATTAAGCCGCTCAGAAAGGGATTGGTCGTCGACGATTCGAACCGAATTCTGTTTCCTATTGCTTTACGAAACATACAAAAGAGAATATTAATAAATAAATGAATTTCAAATGAAGCAAAGATTAGAATCTAACACTTTTAATTGATTTGCGCAACTCCAAGCGTTATTCGACGATTCAGTCTCCAATTATTTCGTATAACAGAGTGCTCTTAGCACTTCATAACTTTGATTGAAAACTCCCTAACGAAGCTTATTGTTGACAAGCAATGCTTATGTTTCGGAAAAATTGTTGATTGTTGCTAGCTTTGCTTAAATTCAAGGATTGAAAATTAATTTCGCACGAAATCTTAGATTGTCACTTTATGATTTGTTTATATTTAATTTCCTATACTGATACTGATAATACAGTAGAGGACTAAGCTTCAGTTAGGTATTACTTTTTGAATTTAATAATTAAAAAATGACAAAATATAATTTACTAGCTTTGGGCTTTGACCACGCTGGTATATGTTAATTTTCGTTAATAGTATGTATTACAGGTGTAATAGCATAGTAAGTTTAAGGACAAGTAGTTTCATTAGTTTTCTTTCCCCTTCCAACAATAATATAACTAAAGTAATTTTAAGACATACTGAACACATTTTATAATTCTTTCGGCTATAAATAACATACACAACGTATTCTGAATTAAAGTTAGTTAGTTAAAGTCAAATTTGGCTAAAAAATAATATGTGGTTGCTGCCCACTGCTGCCCACTGAAGTATTTCCGAACCAATTCGACTTAGGGTCCTTCAAGAAAAGAGCGTACCAATTCTTAAAAGGCCGGCAACGCACTCGCGAGCCCTCTGATATTGAGAGTGTCCATGGGCGGCATATCACTTAACATGAGGTGAGCGTGCCAGTATGGCGGCATTCACTAACATGGGAGGGCCAGTTCTATAAAAAATATTGAAAATATGAGAGTATGTTCTATGCAAAAACTAAGCTTTTATCTTTGTTTAATGGCTGACTGTGACTACAAATTTATTAAAAAGCAGTCGAAGTCACAGAGACTCGCTTGTCTATAGATAGTAAATGAAAATTTATGGGAAATAATAAATCGTGACCACATTACGCTCTGGTTAAGATAGATAAAGAAAAATAAGAATTAATTTTCTTCAAGACGCCGAGTGGCATCGAGAATATAAATGAACTTTTAATATAAGACTTTTATGGTTGCACAGTATAATTACAATTGTAAGTTTTCTTTGTTTTGTCTTGCGGTTTTCAGTAAACTGAAAAATGCTAAGAAATGTTTGCTATACATAGACCTTTATATTATTATCATTAATATTTTATTATAAATGATCTGTCCGTTTGAGATAGGTATTATATATAATTGGGTATACTTCAGAGTAAAAAAATATACAGCTGAAATTTAAAACGAAATAAATTTCACATTAAGCTAAAATGGAATGTACTAAAATTTTTGTTTCAGATATTCGTTTGCATTAAAATGTCAATATATAATTTAATGGGTTCACCGTTATACACTCAACATAATGATAGGTTAAAATGTTATCCGTAAAAAGCTTACACTTTTGTTTAACTACAAATAAATATGGAGTATATTTTTAACTATTAAAACTTTCGAATGCATTCAACATTCATAAAAGTATTATCTTAATTATATGTTTTCTTTATATTATTTGTTTTTATTATTATTGCGATAAGGGTCTTAGTTGAAGCAGAATGAAAACCAACAAACAAAAATACACCTGCACAACAAATTTCATTTGACAACAATCAGCCTTCTTCACAACATACACCGTCGACGTTTTGGGTCAAAGGCTGGTTTCCTTCATCGTCCAAGTGACTTTTATAGTAAGAGCGAATAAAGAATTCGAACCTTCGATCGCACACTCAAGCCACTAAATCAACACTGTTATACAACAAAATAAAGCAATTAATAAATCTCTAACGATTTCGCGCGTAATTTTGAAACGAGAGCACTTGAACTTAAACGGCACTTAAGCTACTTTTCTCATTATACTATGGCTAAGACGCTTGATTCTAGTGTTATTCTCGCAACGGGTAGTTGAGTAAATTCACTTTTTCACACAGTACTAATTAAGTTCATAAACTTATGGGAATATAAATTGTATTTTTAATGTTCCTTTTTCTTCGTTTTAATTTTTTTTTGTATTTTTCGTGACGTTCTAAATGTTGTTTTAAATTGGGAATGTTTTTATTCGACTGGGCATCAGACTTAAATTTCAATGCAATTGAAAGAACTTACGTCCTTTTTATAATTATATCTATACTTTGTATTAGAATACTATTCCGTATTCATGTGACGACATCTCCCATCTTTGGCTACAAATCAGTACAATCTTATTAGATCACAAAGTTTTTAGACCGCTAAGAATATCTACAACTTTTCTGGTTCTACGCGCTTGATTTAATAACAGGCATTAAATGTAATATTTTACATTTAGCATTTAATATGGATTTCTTTATTGACGTTCCTAAGTGTGCATTGTGTTACCTAAATTAATAAATGGACTTGACTTTGACTTTGATAGGGGCCTTCGAGCCCGAGAAAGTAGTTCCTCATCCACCTCTTATATAACTAAAACTTTAATACTTTTAAAGTGGCACATATTGGAATAGATGGAAAACGGACAGGAGGACTCATCTGATGGTAAGTGAAAGCCTCATCAACGTTCTCAGAAGGCTCGCAAGTGCGCTGCCGGCCTGTTAAGAATAGGTACGCTCTTTTCTTGAAGAATTATCGAATTGATTCGGAAACGGCCAATATGGGGAGTTTAATTACAGTTTGACCTGCCCTTGCTATTCACGGCAAGGTCTCAAAGGAATTTAACTATCGAAAGATCAAAGTCGAACCTTCAACAATGGAATTTAGTCTAAATCACAAATTGCTAAAAAAGACGAATCATCGTTTTCTTTGTAAAGACCGAATACAATTTGACAATCGCATCGTATGCAAATTACGCTGGGTCATTGGGACGTGGCTGTCACCCCAAATGGTCGGGCTTTGTAAAAACGTTACTATCATTGCGATTTGATTTATGACTCAAGCGTTTCTAACGCACTGTGCGTTTAAATTCGTAATAGAACACAGAATATTAAAAAAAGGGTGCGTGTACTTATGTACGCGCGTAAGAAGTTATACTTCTTTGGCATTATTAAAAATAGTTTTTGATTGCATGCAAATAATTAATTACAATTAAATAATCAAAGACTGGAAAAGGAGTCATTATAGTCAATAAAGTTCAGTTTACATTTGAAAAAACTAAATAAATAAATATTTATTATTATTCTCTTACATTAAGTGTAACATAAATTTTATTATTATTCGAATGTTGTTTTTAAATTATGTCCAATGGCGTAGCATCTTCCGTGGGCAACTTCATTCTGTTAATTTTGTGTCAGTATCGTAATCTTCAGTACTCAAAAAGCGTTGAAAACTCAGTACTTGTTGGGCGAATTTATAACTAAATTACAATGTATGACTCGAACTCACTTAGTGTGATTGGCTGTGGATATTTAATTTGCGTCGTTGGGAGAGTTAAGATCGCAGGTGAATTCAATTTGTATAAACATACAATGCGTCTAAAGAAATTGACTATGCTTCAATAAGTAAATTTAAAGATGCGAAAGCTCCTAAATAGAAATCTATTTCTTTTCAGTTTTATTTTAGTCATTGATTCATTTGGCTGACATTGTGGATTTTCGCCAAATTACATTAGAACGTTTAAAATATTCTAAACCTTCATAGTATTTTTTTATTGATAAAAGCTTGCCAACGCTAGGAAGCGTGACAAGCACTTATAGGCACATGACATACACGAAGAGATGATACAAAAAGCAACAATTAAAATTACAAAAACTAAACGAAAATCGATTTTAAAGTGTGAGAGGAGCAACTATGGATATCCAGACCCAGCTTGTTTATCAGAATGCTCAATCTGGACATCACCAGCACCGCAACTCCTTTCCAAAACGCGTTCTTTGGAAAGGAGTGAAATGGAATGATGGGCTGCCCGGAGTATCTAAAGGGTACACTAGAGGTTGATTTTTATCAAAATCATGTTTTAAATTTTGTTTTTGATAAATTATGTTTAATTGTAAGGTTGAGGCAATCAACCTGATTGTTTAATAGCGTAAATGCAAACGATTAGTAATAATACATTAAAATAGATAAATAGAAACTATACCGATAGTTATTCGTTTAGTGAGGAAAGCACCAGCTCTGAGGTCACCGGTACTATCCAAGTGCTCAAGTCTCTATTAGATTTTAGACTATATACACTTCAATTATGTCAGTAAAATATTTTTAATGTTTTCCGGAGAAGAGTAGGTACTAGCTTCAAGGACCCTAAGTCACAAAAAAATATGTTAGGTTTGGAAATACTTCAGTGGGCTACACATAGTGGTGGTGCGCGGCAAAAATTACCTTAAGGAACGCTCAGTTGTTGGAACGCCGGGCGTCGTGTTTATGGACGGTAAATTTTAATACAATTGATCATTATCTATTAGAAACATATTAGCTGGGGTAAATCTTCGTAGAAAAAAAAATAATTTCATATAACATATACGTTACATATAAGTTTACTAGAATATAACATACGCACAATGTTAATACTCGGAACAAACGCAGGCTGCAATTTCCCCGTACTAGACTATCTAAAGTTAGTAATTATTTTTTGGGAAAAGGGATACTCTTTTTTAATAAAATCCCAGAGGCTCTTTTATCTCTGCCTTTTAATAAATTTAAGAAATGTATTAAAGAAAAGCTGTGTAAAAAGGCTTACTATAAAGTTAACGATTATCTAGTTGATAAAAGGGCCTGGGACTAGTGCTATACAGGCCACTTCTAATTAATTTGCGATATTTGTTTTAACATAAGTGTTGTTTTTTGATTTGCTATTTTAAAAGAGTACCGAGAGCTTTTTAACGCCAGCTTTTTTTATTTTATTTTATTTTATTTATTTTACACAAGGCAGTGAGTAAACCCACTAAGCCGCATCCCTTGTCCGTAGAAATCGAAGCATGCGTCTACATTTGACACGTATTAATGTGTTTTTACACAACTCAACACTAAAAGCATTTCTCCGTGTTTTTCTCGGTAAAAGCATTTTATATGATATTTACATTAAATTTTAATTAAAATACCTGGTATTAAATTTTGAACTCGACAAGACATTTGTTGTTGTTAAAAATACATTACGCCATATAGCATTTAAAAAAATGTAATCATAAAAAAAACACACACAATGAACCTTCTCTAAATGAACCTTCTCTCTCTGGTAATAAATACATTATAGTATACACTATAATGTATCTCATCAACATCACCTCGATGGCTGGGAGTCTTCCACAGTCCGTTTCACAAGGCACTTTCTTTTGCGTACTGTGGAATCTTGGTGTAGGGGTCTTCCCTGAGAGATACGACCTCCAACTTTACAAAGTTAGAGTGTACTCCTCTCTCAAAGGCCGGCAACGCACTGACTAAAAATGGGTGTCCATGGTCTGAGATAACTGCCCTTTCTGGACGTCCCGTAGACTCGTTTACCCTAAGTACCTTGTTTTTATCAACATAAGAATCATAAAGATTGGCAATTGTTTTAACAAAAAAAGAACTGTTTCAATAAAAAGCACAATTCTATCGCCGAATTCAAAATTCAAAGCCAATCTGTGATAGTAAAATCTCTACAGAAATCCCTTTTTAGGTAACTTAATAAATCTTTTTATTTAAATCCTGTTTCGATATCAGGGACAAATATATAGGTCCGCACTGCGCAAGTTATCATGGCCGCCCGGCTGAATTAACAGTAATTACTATTCAATACAGATTAAATTTATCTCCGTCGCTATGACAACGAATCATCACTTTAAATTTTTCGAGGTATTATATAAACTTGAAATGAAATCCGCGCTTGTCGATTTTATATTTTAAGTTTTTATGCTAATTAAGTATTTCTCCATTATTAAAGATATTGTCTATCTAATATAGTCTATGCCAATGCATCACATTGTTTATATTCTGTACTAGCTGCCCCCTCCAACTTCCTTTCGCCTTAATATGATTTTTTACTTACTACTCTTTAAGTAGCAATATACCAACATTTTGAATATTTTGCTATGCTATCCATAGAGGTTTTTCCGTACATTTAAATTTTTCAATGTTTTTTTAATATATTCTTCCAATTCATCTCATAAATACCTTCCTCTGAAGTCGAGAACAAATAAAAAAAAGCACGAATTGGTAGAATAGATAGATTAAGTAAGACAATTTTAGAACTTATTGCAACACTGAATATTTGGACGATAGTTATATAAAGTTCGTTACTTATTTGTAAATTTGAAATGAAACAATTTTTTACTAATATAAATACAATATTAAGTTAAGAGATGTTATACAGTATACAAGAGTCCTTCAAATCAAATCACATCCTTACCTTATATCGGATATCATAAGCCCATACTCATATACTCACATGAGTACATACTCATAAATTTTGTTCGACAATACTTGTCTATTCCAATATATACTGATTTGTATATTTGCTATTTGAATGAGGTACATTATATTTAGACTAAGAAATTATCTTCATTATTCTGTATGTTTTTTCGTCCACATAAAAGATATTAAACAGTACGAGAATCCTTAACATAGAACATGGAACATACATCGTTTGTTTTATTTGAGTCTCAATAATGTCGGCGACTATTTGTTTCAACAATTGATTCATGATTTCCACAAGATGTTTTCCGTCACTATACACATAATAAAGCTTTTATTCTTAAATGTTACAATTAAATAATTATGATATAAATTCTTAACTCTAGTCCTTCACCATACGTAATTAATTTTGCCTATTAAATGAATAATCTCTGAATGATAAGGTGTCATCTATACGGTAACTCTGCTCTCAATGGAGCTTTGTTGATTAAACTGGCATTACATCATTTTATTTCTTATTTTTTCTTGATACACAAAGTCGTAAAACAGCTAGTTTATATAAAAGCATCAAACCACTTTATGTTGCTTCAGAATATTTCACAGGAGTTTCTCAAAGGGTAATAAGAATATTACTTTATCTAGAGTGCGTTCAACTTTCCTTTTATACCTAACCCTTTAATCCAATAAAACCGTAGCATGAAATTTGTCTAGTATATTCTATAATCAGTCTAAAACCAGAAATATATCAAGATAACATATAATCTATATAATATATAGATAACAATGTGGATTTGTCGAGCATTGTTTAGTGTTTTCTTATAGTAGCGTGGATTTTGTAACGAAAGGGTGTCTCAGGGTACACGAATATCTCGGTAGCCCGCTAGGCTAGCGGGAGGAGTGGTAGCGTTCGGTAGGTAACGCATCGCGCATGCGCAGTACAGACGTACTTTTGCAATAAGTATTCGTTGAGCTCAACGCAAGTTTGAAATCCGCCGTTTAAGACGTGACGCCGCTAGCATTCAGTTAACGACTCATTGGTCTAGTGGTTAGTACCCCTGACTGCAAATCCATGGGTCCCGGGTTCGATTCCCGGCTGAGACGAACATCGATGTGATGAGCATTTGGTGTTGTGCTTAGGTCTTGGATGTTTAAATATGTATTTATATGTGTATCTATCTATAATATGTATGTATATCCGTTGCCTAGTACCCATAACACAAGTTTCACCAGCTTAACATGGGACTAGGTCAATTGGTGTGAATTGTCAAAAAAAAAAAAATAATAATAAGTCGTGTGCGATCGATTGAAACCGTCGCAGCTGTGACGTTTGGTCGATGTTTTACTGCAATTATAATATTATATCTACAGTAAAGTATGATATGTACGATACAGATAATATAAGAATTGACTTTGACTATTAATTTAAAATTCCTTAAGACAAATTTGCGCGCAATTGTATGTGGCAGAATATGCGAACGATTTACGATATTGTACCACCTTAACATCTTTGTACGATATTCTTGCAATAAATAAATAAATTATTATTGTTACAAATTGTTTCTTTAAAAATATTTTAAGTTTTAAATCGGCGCTGAGACACCCGTTCAACAACGGCTAATCGGTTTTTCGTCTAACAAACAAACAATTATGACCTAGAATTAAAAAAGCTTAAATATATGATACCATTAAGTCGTTATGCAAGTAAATTCGTTAATTCCTGTGATCAAAACTTGGCACCGATCCTTCAGATCGTAATGACAGCTCAATCACACTTCGACGGTCGCTTGCTAATTGAGAAATTGGCTAACGTTTGATACCCGAGCCGGGAAACGGTTTCGGCCAATTTATTCCTCACCTTCAGGCAATTTAAACCGTTTTGGTTGAAACGAATCCTGAAAGTGTTACCTTTAATCTTGCTTTTACTTCTTTGCTTGGTGAATGGTTGTTTGGTTTTCTTGTTTAAAATACAGAGTTCACATCGTGTTTATTATTGTTTCCTATTTCACCAAGAATAAGTCATAGCTTTTTTGATGATTAGACAAAAGTTGCTTGCGAAAGCGAGTTACAAAGTTGTATGGAAATTCACCCCTAACGTACTGTAAGGCTTAGTGACAAACAGTTTTCATTTTCAGTCCAGTCATGGGCTACCTTTGAATAAAGGTAGTAAAGTTTGAGTGAAGGAGTAATGCGATTGCGTCATCTTTCATCAATTATTTAATTGTAGGTATTATTAAAGTGAGAACAGGTTGACAGCAATAAAGGTTTGCTGCAGGGATCGAACTGTTCCCTGTGTTTTGCTTGAGCAAAATACGTAACAGCAATACAATAATATATTTTAGTGATCTATTTATTTATTTTTATTATTATTAACACTTTATGTTAAGATTCTATAAAATTTTCACTAATATTATCCAGTAAATGATAATTAAAATTTATATTAGTAAAATTTTAATGGAAATTTTCTTATATTTTCAGAAAATTTTATTACTATTCACACAAATTTTCGTCCGGCACTACTCGGAATAAAGTGCGATTCCAAAGTCGGGCGTATTATGAGCCTCAGCTGTGACACTTGCTTTAACTACACCCTTAGATGGAATCAGCCACCTTCTCCCCATGATGTACAATGTACTATTGTAATTCTTTCACTCTAGCGGCAGCGGAAAAATAAAATATTTACAGTAGTTATTTAATTTCCTTGTGTAAATTTAGTAGAGAATAATAATAGTAATAATGACTTCATGTTATTACTCAATATACTGTAGTTTACAAATTAAAATATGTTAAATAGTAATATTAAATCGTTTATTTGTAAAGGAAGTTGTAAATTCAGATTGATTAATTATAAAAAACGGACAATCATATAAAAATTGACATGCTTTTTTTTTTTAAAACAATTCACACCAATTGACCTAGTCCCATGCTAAGCTGGTGAAGCTTGTGTTATGGGTACTAGGCAACGGATATACATACATATTATAGATAGATAAACATATAAATACATATTTAAACACCCAAGACCTAAGCACAACACCAAATTCTCATCACATTGATGTTCGTCTCAGCCGGGGATCGAACCCGGGACCCATGGACTCGCAGTCAGGGCTACTAACCACTAGACCAATGAGTCGTCATATGTCATATTAATTATCATAATGTTATAAGAACAGTTAAGTAATTTAGTTGTCAAAACCTATAATAATTACTATATTTATGATATACTATTTGCACAAGAATTAAATATCAACAATAAATTTAAAAAATATAGCCCGCCTTTTCACTACAAATACGATTTCTTCCAGACAACCCTAATTATAGAAAAAAAGTAAAAAACTGTGAAGAAGTGCAAGCGTAACCTAATTTTTAATACAAAATTAATAATCATCATAATACAAAAAAAACAATACGGAATTAATAATAAAGACAACTAATAGCTTATAATAATAATGCAACGTTTACATTTCAAAGTATGTTGGCCACTAGTATAAAAATGTCAAAATATATTATTTTAAAACAGGGGAACACATACAGATCACTGGTAAATCGGGCATCGCTATACAAGTTTTGATCGAAAAATAATTTGATTAACACCTCATTTTAAAATATTGAATCTGCAGCCTATAGTTTAATAATCTAGGGAACGACAAGTTTCTCTTGTTTGTTTAAACGCATTCATCCAAAGTAATGGTGAAAACAATAGATAATCTTAAAAATCTTTATAGTGTAACGTAAAAATATAAAAGTAAAATTTTACTGTGAACAATATTTCGTAGCACAGTAAATTGTTAGCAATTTTATTGAGTTTTTTAATTGGTATGTACATGAATTCATTACACGTGAGAAAAATTTTGCTTACGCACCTATTTTAAAACTATTTTACTTCTTCATAAAGCTTTTCTTATTTTAATAAACTTATATGCACATTAAAAAGGCAAGCTTCATTTCAAGATTTTCTGCTCCATAAATCTGAAATAGCATGTTTCCTTATCGCTTTTGTGTGGAAATAACCGAGACAAAACATTGATTTACTAGCTTAGGATTTTAGTTCATATAAGACATCATTGATTACTAACTAAAAAACGGTTTGGTGATCAGCTCTTTGTGACCTGACACTAAATTACTTTCGCAGGGTGGCAAGCAAGTTATGCCTGAACCGTAACTTATCCCTGTCACGCTCTATATAAAAAAACTTACTAAATAAGGAATTTGAAAAAAAATTGAACGCAACTATAAATATGATTCAACTGTCTTACATAATCTGATAGCGTTATAAACTCATACCGCAGAGTGGCACAGAGCAACGAGATTGCAAACGAAGCCAATCTAACTGCTTGTTTGACAATCCACTTTTCGTTAGTCTGTGGAAGTTAGTTTTAAATGAGTTTGTGCGACAATACGCTTTAGAAAGCGGCTAGATACGAGTTTGATGGTTTCTCTTATAAAGCATGAAAGTAGATTTTTAGACGTATTACGTAGAATAAAGTTTAATAAGTGTCTAAGTAGCACACTTGCTACTAATTACTAGCAGGGGCGGATCTACTTCAGGGCTATTTGGGCTGCAGCCCAGGACCCCGTAGATACAAAGGGCCCCCAGTCGCCACTGAAAACAATAGTCGATATTTTGAATTGAAAAAAATACAATCCTTATGTTGGAACCCCTGAGATCAATCAACCCGTGTGCGATGCGCGTCCGTCGAACGGAACGGGGAATTCCCCGTCGCTTTTTCGGTCGGTGTATTCTTTCGCGTGCGCGTCTCATACTTCCCCGTAATAGCCCCACAAATTCACGATCCACCCATACTAACAAGTCTAAAGAATAAAAGTGAAGCAGTCTGGTGTTGATACATTCCAGTGTATAATAAGATTTCTCTGTATCGGCAATAGATGATCTGTGGTCTGTCCCTTCAAACAAAATTGTTTCGCCATCATAACTTCATTGAAACAAAAATCAATATTTACTTAAACAATTAGAAAATATCACTTCAGTCACCTTTCAGTTTTCACCTTTGAAAGGACAGTGTTTTTATAGAACAAGTGTTGACCCTTCGTCAACAAAAGCCTTAAAACGATTATCCCTTAACGTTACACCTGACCCTATTAGCATTTAACGAGTCTACCCGCACCGTCGTAACTCAATCTACGCCTGTCTCAGCCAGTTGTCCTTTTGTCTTTGATATGATATCGATCTATTGACATTTGACACGATATTAAATTTTGAGTTATGTTGGCGTTTAAATATATTCTGTGGATCAAGTTACACAAGTTATGTTTTTAACTGATTACCATTAATGACATAATTTATGTATAATTTTAATAACATCAATGTAGTTAAATGGCTAACTATGCTAAGCAACGACTTAAGAGAATATACTTAATTCCATATACTGACGTTGTCGCTCCACTCTGGACAAATACTATCCGTCCTCAAAGTTGATTTAATTATCTAAAAAATGATAATAATTTCTTGTCAACAGAGGAGTTCCACAGGGATTTATTTTGGGACCCCTCTTTTTATATTATATAAACCAGACCGAACTTCATGTATACAAAATTATCACTATAATTTATATGCCGATGACCTGCAAATATATCTTCCTGTTGATAGGGCTCGTCAATGACTGCACCCGAAAAATAAATGAGAACTTGGAACGAATTTCTGTTTGGTCCCATAGAAACGCAGTAGTAGTTTAGTAATTTTTTTTTTATTTACTATACGAATATACTATTACACACAAAATTTCCAAGACTTCTTTACTTACACTATTAATTTTAATTTTTGACGCGATAGCGTCTTATGAATCGACGAACCCCGGCTGCACACACGAAAAAACATGACTCATTGTCACGTTCCACCTGAGCCGAGATTAATTGTCACGTTCCGCTTGCACAAGCGAGAGCGCGGTACAAACGATAGAGAGGCACGATCGGCCTAAGCGTAAGGCTTGTGACGCATTTATCTTTAGTTGTT
The DNA here is from genome assembly GCA_905332375.1 of Pieris macdunnoughi. NCBI lineage: Eukaryota > Metazoa > Arthropoda > Insecta > Lepidoptera > Pieridae > Pieris > Pieris macdunnoughi. Next base: position 3,078,485 of record CAJOBZ010000025.1, read on the forward strand.
AAAAGCACATTGTTACTTGTAATTAATCTGTATAAAAAAATACGTGAGTAAGAATTTTAAGTACGTATAGCCAATAAATTTTCTCTTACATTTATTAAGCCCGTGAAAAACTGTTTGACGATTTATAAGGTAATATAGAGCAATTCATGAAAAAAGAGGTTTGGTAATATTACAGGATAATCTATTGCCCAAACGCTATTGGAAGTATATTCAAAGGATTCTAAGTATTTATGAGACTCCTTTGAGGTTTCATTTACAAATAAGAATATTATTGGCTCGAAATATTTGGTAGGCGAGACACGAGGAATAAACATTTTTCTATATTTTATTATTATTAAGCAAGATTGTATATTACTTATTGATATTAATGATTTAAGTAGTATGGATTAGTGACTATTATAATTATGAACTTGGGGAACTCGGAAGTACATTTTTTGAGGGACAATTACGAAACGCATATATTCGTTACGTTTATTATTATTATTATACGTGTGGAGGGTTTCGTGGTAGTCGAACACTGTGAATACCCAATAATAATCTACGGCATTATCAATTCGCTCTTGGACAGGACTAGATGACAGAGAGGTCTTATAGGAGGTCCTAGGTTCGATAATCAGAGAAACAATAATTCTGGTCGATAGGTTCTGTAGGTTGGTCTTGCTTGAAAAAATCAATTTACACCGACGGGGAAAATACACAGATTTGTACCATATTTGTATCATATTTACCATTCATAAATATGATCCAAATGTAAGATACATATTTTTCAGAAAAAAAATACAGTTACAATTTTAACTTCGGATTTTTTCAAATGAAAAGAACAAAGAACAATTTTAAAATTCAGCTAAAACTAAGAAAATAGTAAAATTCAATTTTAGTTGAAGAATTTCTTGGTGCGATTTTTCAAAGTGCTAATATTAAAATTGTAAGACCGCTAATGGATTAAAAAATTCTATTTTTTTGCATATTGTCGTCACTCGAAAAATGTAAATGAAGTTCACCAGGAACTTTTAATTAAAAATTAACTGATAAAACTCTTCTACATAATTATTATATTATAACTATTCCAAAATGGCAAAGAGACCTGACCATGAGTCATTGATATTATTTAATTGAATCTTATATATCTACTAGCTGACCGGGCAAACGTCGTTTTGCCATATATATCATTTATAATAAAAAAAATAGGGGTTGATCGTAGAGGGGTTTGTATGTATTTTTTAATGCTGTATCATAAAAAAATAAAAACAGAAAAAAATATCTAAAAATAAAAAAAAAATATTTAGGGGTTTACCCTTAACATTTAGGGGGATGAAAAATAGATGTTGTCCGATTCTCAGACATACCCAATATGCACACAAAATTTCATGAGAATCGGTCGAGCCGTTTTGGAGGAGTATGGCAACGAAAACTGTGACACGAGAATTTTATATATTAGATCTAATATAAGAGTCTTTCCTCCAACTTCGATTTTGTTTCTTTTGGAGTAGACTGTTTGGCCGAGGGGTTCCAGTGCACATGCGCTTATTAAAGATTTAAGTTGGCGCCTGGTAGATAGTTCCGGTGACCCCAGAGCTGGTGCTTTCCTCGCTCAGCGAATAAGTATCGAACTATAGCGAAGAATTGCTGCCACCGTTAAAGGTAAAGGGACCAAACTTTTTGAATGTGTTTTAATTTTATTTTTATAAATTTTTAATTATATTTATTATTTCTAAGTAGGTTAAGAAAATTGTTAGCATTGAAAATACTGTATATTTGAGAGTTGGATATAAATGAATTAAATATTCTAATATCTCTTTACTTGATTGTACGAGCTACTATGTATTAAAATTGAGTATAGACATATATTTCTCAATAAATCTGCAAACAAACTTTGATTTAAAATTAATTCAATATTTCGGAAACCAGTGACATTTTATCAATTTCACTATACTGTGTATTATATGTGTATTTCCATTTTATACATTAAATTGATAATGTTTAAATTGTATTTAAAATAATACAATTAAATACTCGTAGGTGTATATGTATGACTCCATTTTGGAAACTTCAAAGGCATTTGAGCCAAGGAAATCTACTTTAAATTGCCTACTTGTTCCTATGACGCAAGCCCCTGATTACGTAATGATACTTTCACAAACACTGGTGATTACATGAATGATAGCAATTTCTTTAACTGCGTGTAAGGAAAAATCTAATGTTCATCGGAATGGGGTAATAAAGGTAAAACTTCGTAATGAACGTAACAGGGCAATTTGATGGCGGATTTCAAGACGAAATAATCACATAAAGAAACGTTAAAAATAAATTATTATCTGCATAAAAAGCGCTTAGAATTTTTAAACAGTTTTCTAACATCTGGTGCTGATAAAAACCAACCGTCTCTCGCTGATCATTCTGCGCAAAGCACTACAAAGGTCCAGCTTTGTGTAACTACTTTTTATATGCATTTGTCGCGCTCCTAAAGAAGACTGCAGCTATAGTTACATTTATACAAACCACAGTGGTTTTCTAATGTAACATATAATGATTTTATTATATTATTCTGTGAAATAAATGCATTTAAAAATAATAATAATTATTGAATAAATTTGCGTTGATAACAAATTAAAGATTTATTTAAACCTGCGGGCGTTAGAGCTCCGACTGAATCAATTTGGCCAATAGATTTTCTATCCAAGAGCGGAATTACTTGTGGTTTATGAAAACGTTTATTTATTTAAAAAAAATTTGCCAACGGACATGATAATAGAATCATACATCAAAAACACATAAAAACAACAAAAAAAGCTAATTTTATATTCTTTAACAAACAGCACGCATTATACTTAATAGCAATTGAAAATATAACACAACTATTAATATGTAATTTAAAAAGCGAGCAATACATATCATAAATTATTGCAAAATTTTGGAAAATATAGCTCAGTGAGACTGTTAGTAAGAGAAGTTGGTTCGGAAGAAGGTTCAATTTAAGGGGAAAATTAGCTAACTTACACATCCTAGAAATAACTTTTTATGGAAACTATCACTAATGCATTTACGAGTAAGATTTCGATGTTTTGATAAATAAAATAAATAAATAAAAATAAAAAAAATAAAAAATATGTTTATTATGGAACATAAGATACATGTATCACTTATTCCACGTCATTAAATTTGAAGGCATCCCTACTCATCGGCAAAGAAACAGAGGGTGTAGGCCGAGAGAAAAAGCCGGCGTAAAAACTCTCGGTACTCTTTTAAAACAGCAAATCATCAAACAACACTTATTTAAAACAAATATCCAAATTGATTAGAAGTACCTGTCTAGCACTAGTCCCAGGCCCTTTTATCAACTAGATAATCGTTGACTTTATAGTAAGCCTTTTTACACAGCTTTTCTTTAATACATTTCTTAAATTTATTGAAAGGCAGTGATAAAAGAGCCTCTGGGATTTTATTAAAGAAGAGTATCCCTTTCCCCAAAAAATAATTACTAACTTTAGATAGTCTAGTACGGGGAAATTGCAGCCTGCGTTTGTTCGGTATTAAATTGTGCGTATGTTCTATTCTAGTAAACTTATCACTATTTTTGTATACATACATAATATTTTCATAAATATATTGCGAGGGAAAGGTAAGTATATTAATTTCCTTGAATTTATCTCTAAGAGATTCCCTACATTTTAAATTATAGATTGACGAATAGCCCTCTTTGCAGGATGAAAATAGTTTCGACATAGAGATACCCCATACTAATAAGCCATAAGTCATTAAGCTATGAAATAATAAAATAAACAAGTCTAGCTGTATCGACATCAGTTAGTGAAAACTGACCAATAAAATGGACGTAGCAACATATGAGGGTCACGCTTGAATTATTACTAAATTGTGCTCCCTCGTATATAACCTTCCGATCCTTCCTAGTGTAAAACTAAATTTTTTTATTATAGTTCCCTTATATCAAATAACAAACAGATTTTAGTCGAGATATAATAATTAATTCAGTTGGAAACCTGCAGATATTATAAAATGTTGAAACGCAACTGAGATCTATTTTAATTAAAAGCATTTTTGGGATGAACCTTGTTGACCTAGATTCGAATCCCAAAGGTTTTTGTAGTCTTAAATATTATTTCTTTCAACAATCATTTTATACTTTAAAATGTCTGCAAAAGGGCAGTCATTTTTTTCTTTTCATTTAGTTTTACGAGAAAGAAATTAAGAGATTTTTTATCATTTTTAAATCCACAATTTTAACAGACTAATAAAATAAACTTGTAGCTTTTATTTATAATATATAATTGAACGAATTTGGCAGGTCAATACTGGACGCATTTAGGTGAAAAGTCATGGGTTTGAAATACTAATATGTTGTAATAGTAAACAAAACACGTCATGAAGTTATGATAGGATTCCTACTGTGTAAATGTGTGAAGTAGTCCGAAAAACAAGGTTCTACGGAACTTTTCAAGATACTTTTCAATATCATGTCTTTTGAAGAATCAATACACAGTATTTTTTCTATTACATGGCTAGTAAAGATTATTGTTATTACATAAACATTTGTTATACATTAATATATGGATGTAAAATCGTCTAAAATAAAAACTTTTTACTTATATAGGCGCGCTTTTCTTGTTATCATGCTGACACCTCAGAAACATAGGACAGTTAGGAAAACCCACCAAACCCGTGTCTCCGAAAACGCTGTGTCATCAAACCTTTGAGATAGAGCAGTGATATTATTTTTTAACGTTCCTTATGTTCAACCTAAAGGGTAAAATTTGAAAAGACAATATATTCGCTATTTACAAAATATGTTACATATATAATATGGTGATATAAAATCGGTTGTCTGTAAAGTCGGTTTACTGACGATAGTTGAACGTGACAACGTCATAAGAAAATACTGATGGCATTTTTCAAAAGCAAAATTTTAATTTTATTTGTTTGATAGATATTTTGTATGGATATAGAGGAGGTAAATGGAAATCACAATTGAATTGATCAAGTTACATTTATTTGTACGCATAAATACAATTATGTCAATTTTTTAACGAACGAACGCTGCCGAACGCGGAGACCGATTGTGCCTCTTTGTCGCTCGTTCCGCGCTCTCGCTTGCACTTCAAGCCTTAAATGGAACGCCTCAGAGCGAGCAGCTGGCTCCACCGAAGACGTTATCACGTCAAAAATAGAATAATTAATCTTAAATGTTATATTAAGAAATATTTATGTTAAATTTGTCTAGTCTCTTGTCATTTTCTAAAAACTTATTTTGACAATTGTGCGCCATTTAACATTCCACAATTCTAATACGAATCGCAACTCCAAGAGTAAATTTCTAGATATAATTTCTACCATAAATCCTTTTTGACGACGTTGTATTTTCCAAAACTAGGGAAACTCTTTTCCAATTCGTCAGCTTACTAACGCCCAACTCAAATAGGGCTGTCGACAAATCTTTTACAAACATCGGTTTCCGTCAATCCGATTACACTCACCGATTTCACCGTTTTAAGCTTCAGAAATACACGCGATGACTTATATAATTCTTGGTTCCAACGTCAAATCAAATGCCGAGAACTCAAACAAATTTATTTACAGTGTCATAAATTATTGAGTTATAGCAATGAGAGCAATGTATTTTGAGATCTATAAGATTTATTATTGCTGTTTTAATAAGTTAAGGTTCTTTTATACTTAAAATATTGTTATTTTTTTGGAATTGTTATTAGTAATTTCTATTTTCATGGGATACGGACACGGAGAAAAAAATGGTTACCGGCGCCTGTGGACACTAGCAACGCCTACACGCTTATGAGGGTTTTGGCAACCTTTAAAGGAGTACTCGCTTTTTTTGAATGCTCCTAGTTGATTCGAAAATACCTACTGGCAGCTGGTTACACAAAACGTCATGCGCAGTAAAATGGGCTCAAGTGATATTAATTCGATGAATGACCAAGTTATATTTAAGTAATTTTTACAAACTAACTCAAGTACCTCATATTCTAAATTTAAAATTAGACAGAGTTTGTATTATATTGTAAATATTGTTCACAATTAATTTACAATAAATACATTATACGAATATACACTTAAAAAGTACAAGTTTCAACCCTAACAACAACTATTTCGCCCGCTACATTTTGTTTCCGTGAGATAATATAAAAGGGCTTTGTATGGCACATGAATTGGACGGGGGTGATAAATTTCCTGCTTTACTACTGTTTTTTCATCTCACAAAACTCGATTGATATGAAACATCAAAACGCTTTTAATAAAACTAACGTGTCAATTCCAATATGGTTTGTGAAAACATTTTATTTGTCCCTATATAAAGGCATTGAGCAGTGTTGGCCCAGTGGCTTCAGCGTGCGACTCTCATCCCTGAGGTCGTAGGTTCGATCCCCGGCTGTGCACCAAATGACTTTCTTTCTAAGTGCGCATTATACATTCGAACGGTGAAGGAAAATATTGTGAGGAAACCGACAGGCACAGGAGGCCGATCACCTACTTGCCTATTAGATTGAAACAAGATCATGAAACAGGTTCAGAAATCTGAGGCCCAGACCTAAAGAGGTTGTAGCGCTGATTTTTTTTATTTTTTAAAAGCTGATGGTCATCAAAATATTGTTGCATGAAGACCTAAAAGCACTATAGGGATATTTCAGACATTTCTGCGTCTGTATGATTGATCTTTCGCCTGATTTGGCAAGAAGGACATACGTTGTTAGTTTAAAGATCTAAGCCATGACCCACGTTTTATTTACTACACCACAGGAACATAAACAAAAATTGCACATAGCCGTAATTCGAACTCCCGACCCTCAGGGATGCCAGTCGCATGCTTAACCAAACTAAAACTGATCCAAAAGTATCGGTCCCAAATTAAAACTTAAAATATGACAAAATAAAAAAAGTACTAAGTAAATGAACTTGGAAATTTATGATCGAATAAAGAACTCTCAACTATTAAGCCTCTCTGTCCAAAAACCAAGTCTCTTATGCTGCTGGTATGTTAGATTATGTATCAGCATAATTCTAACATGGACATATTATATTCTTAAAATATTGGGCACAGCAATTTATAATCTTATATTAAACACATTTACTTCATTATTACACAGTTATTAATCGCCAAGTTTTTTTGTTTTACAAAAAGTTTGTAAGGAGCTGCAACCATTACACCATGTTCCACATGACATCTTTAAGTAATAAACTTCAAGTTTGTCCTCTATCAGCAGTAGGCATGGTGAAATAGGAGCACGAACTTACATTCTCGTGGGAACAACACGCAAATACATAGTCGAAATAACTATCATAAGCAACCGAATTAAATTAAAATAATTACTGTTATCAATAAAATACTCTTAACTTTAACTACGTATTCTAAGAAATAAAACAAATCTTTCTATGTAATAAATAAGAGTTACAAGTTACTGACCTTAAAATGGTCATTCTCTTACGACGTAATTACTTGTGTTCATCGTTTTCGGTACATTAAAGCTTTATGCCCCATATAAAGGATGGTGGTGATAATGCTCTAAGTAATAAAGTTGCTTAATCGCAGTAGGAATGCGTGCCAACTATGCCCGGTTGTTATTTATTAGACCTTACGATACCGGTATTACGGTATTCTAAACCGGTTTTTGGATAAACATTATATATTATGGAATATCGAATAATACAGTAGAACCTCGATAACTTAAACCTCTAACATAAAACCTCTTTACTTCAAAAAACCCCCCCCTATAACTAAAATACCTATAACTAAATAAAATTAACCCTAATAAAAAAATTTTACTATAAAAAAAAACATTAAAAGTTCAAAAAAAGGTCATTATCTTGATGTTTACTAATTATATAAACAAAAATCTTATCTAAATTTAAGGATTTCAAACTACGCATATATTTGTTGAAGAATGTGAATAAATATGATTACATATTTAATTTTCATATTTTATTAACCCACTTCTGATCATTCAGTAAAAATGAAAGGGAATAGAAAATATAATAATTATATTAACCTACCAACAAAAAAAAATTATAAAAATTTGTTTGAAAAATTAATAAAAGTAAGTATCGTTAGAAAAATTGTAATTTACGCACACAATTACACATTCATCAGTTATATTTATTATTATTCAATACCATCGTTTTAAAACCAATTGTGTTGTTTATTTTGTTTCTTTTCTAACTATTTAGACACACTAAACAGTTAACACAAAGGAAACACACAAATTATATAAAGGTGCAATAGTGATTGTTTCTCAATACTTGTGATTTTAATTTTATCTTTTTATTTCTATATTAATTAACTACGTAACTAAGTAATGTTAAGTAAATGATATTCAAAATCAAAACTGTTACTTAAGAATATGAAACGCTATTCATTAAAACAAGTTAATTAAAGAAGAGCGAAGCTTTCCTGTCACAGGTCTTTGACTTCCTAGGCGGGCCTCAATCTGAACTATACTATGGATAATAGCTAAATAAATTGTTTGTGTATGAAATATTATAAGATCTTCTGATATCCGAATTTCATAAATTATTAAGTAATTTCCGTAATAGTTTAGCAAAATAATAATTTAATAATAGTCGTTATGTAGAAAATTATTTTGCTATATGTCATGTGATTATATATTTATCCTCTTTCCGTCTTACTTTTTATGTTACAAAGATATAAAAATGTGTTAATGCAATAATAAGAATCTTTTCTCATCAATTATAAAACCATAGAAGTGGATGAAAAAGAAAAACCCTTTATCGAATAAGTCTTTTACTATAAGTAATATAAATAAGAATAAGTGTACTTAAGAGTATTTCCTCCAACTTTGATTTTGTTCCCTTCGGCGCTAATTAAAGATTGAAGTTGGCTCCTGGTAGATAGTACCGGTGACCCCAAAGCTGGTGCTTTCCTTGCTCAACGAATAAGTATCGCAATACAAAGAGGAAATGCTGCCAGCGTTAAAGGTACACTGCCACAGTATTAGTACGTATTACGTAGAATAGATTATTTTCCTTAATATATAGAACTTACCTATAAAGCATGAAAATAAATTGTTTTAAAGTGAACTAGCAAAACCGATATCGACAGGTTCCAGTTTAACGCAACAAAATCAGAAACCGGTTTAACGACTTGGTAAAATCGATTGCGGTACTTATCTAGAGCGTTTGATTATTATTTTAGATGTTACAATAAAAATATTCCACGTTGCCATTAATGGTTCTTATGAATTATTATGAAAACATCTATTCTATTGAGAAACTAACGATAAGATATTTCGTCGTCGCGGGCAACTTGATCTCTAAGGCCGTTTCTCCACTGATCCGGTCCGGCCAACGTTAATTACCGATCCGATTAAGAAACTCACAACAGTACTTACGTACTTCTCCACAGAATTGAATGTGTACTTTACAATTTTTCCCGATTAATTATTGCAATAACTATTCGTAGTACTATTATTCTCTAAACTACGTTACTATATAGTTTTATATAATTCTGTTCTTTATCTAGATTATTCGAAAAAAATTTTTTTAGTATATAGTAGTAGACTTGGTGTTGTAGGTTTATATCAAGTTTAATTATTTTTTTTTTAATTGGACAATTCACACCAATTGACCTAGTCCCATGCTAAGCTAGTGAAGCTTGTGTTATGGGTACTAGGCAACGGATATACATTTACATACATATTATAGATAAATAGACATATAAATACATATTTAAACACCCAAGACCTAAACACAACACCAAATGCTCATCACATCGATGTTCTCAGCCGGGGATCGAACCCGGGACCCATGGATTCGCAGTCAGGGGTACTAACCACTGGACCAATGAGCCGTCAATCTGAAATCTTGCTTGGTACAATTAATAAAGTTTTCGAATTAGTTTAAATTTTATAGTCTATGGGCGGTGGTATGACTTAACATCAGATGAGCCTCCTGCCCGATTGCCCCTTTTTATATATAAAAAAAAACATAAAGTCTATTATAGTGTAATGAAAAACTACGTATAACATATACGTAGTTTTTCTGTCCAATGTATATGTCTTGATTTGATTTGAAAGAAGAATATAAGAGATTGATGGAGTTCATTTTGAGTTTTGTTTAAAATATACCACCTTGTCGTTAAGACATCCTTAAAATTTAAAGTGTCTTTAAGTGCTTGCTCTCGAGTTTGTATAGACAAGTACTACCCTTGAAAGCCTTTTATCAAAGATTAAGGGCTAAGAAGTAATCTTATTATATACGAAACAGTGCCCGTTTTCGTAGAATTTAGATTTATTTCACACAGAAATCAGATTTAGTAATAACATATATATATCAGGAAATATTCTGATCGAGTCAATTGACCGTTGATTTTTGTTGTTGCTTTGTTAAATCATTGAGATTCCTTCTATTACTTGTAAGAATCATAATTTATTTTGATTCGATTTGTTTGTTAATATTATAGTGTGCTGGTGCCGCCGTGGGGTTTAAATGGGTAGGTAGCAAGTTCCACATAACCCTTCAACACAAGGTATACACGCCGAGGGAGGGTAGATCTCTCATCCGTCAGGTCGTAGATTTGATTACCGGCTATGCACCAATGTACTTCCTTTCATGTGCGCTGCTAATATCGCGGTACATCGTGAGGAAACCGGCATATCTAAAACCCAAAAAGTCGACGGCGTGTGTTAAGCACTGAACACTTTTTCTGCGTCTATTAAGAAAAATTAATGACCATGCAAAAGATACAGAAGGTTCCTAGACCTAAAAGGTTTTAGCGCTACTATTTTTTTTATTAAAACATTATAATAGTTTACAAACAATTAACCAAAACCTGAAAAACGTCTAACCAATTGTGTAAGTACACACGAGTAATTCTATTAAATTTTCATAGTAAATTTAGGTAAATTGCTAACTAAATCATTGAAGGATACTCGAACAGTGCACTCAAATCCAATTTAGTTCTAAGCACCCCTCAATCTGATTGCACGAACAATATTAGTGGAGAATTAATGGAATGGCTTCCATAATTATAATACGTCATTGAAGTAAATATTGATTAATATGGCGGTTACGTAATATGTTATGGCAATATTTGGAACTCTTTATAAAATTCAATTATTAACGTTTATATTCGCCTCAGTTAATCGTGATTCTCTACCCTAAGGTCATACGTCTGGCTGTGTATTGAGGTTCTTGTTTGTCTGGGCGCAACTTTATTGAAGAAAATTAACAATAGACATATTATGTCATGTGCAGGCCGGTAATCTTTTTTGCTTTCATCATTTAAACATATTATGATCATTTACATATGTAGATTCTAGACTCATAAAAGAATGGAGTGCTATAAGATAAGATACAAGGACCTATTTCGTACTCATTAAAGGGATTCAGGTGGAGGGGAGTCATTATCCCCATGAATTCTGTGTGTCGTGGATCGGAACCCGCATTACCTCAATTTTAATTAACACTTTAAACTGGATATTTACAGATTCTGTAAAAACCAATCCAAACCGGTCGCTTTATTGATACATTATAAGCACACATATTCGCGTTACAACCCAAATATTGCCTTATTCATCAAAATAATGACAATGTGCCAACGCGAACGCTAGATCCAGCATGGTGTTGGTTGCCAAACAGAACTAAACCCTCTTTCATGAAAACTCTTCAAATAGCATCCCTTAAGACTTGGTTAGAACTTCACTTCAAATAGACTACGTAATGAATCAACTGTCACAAAGCTCTAAGTAATAGCCATCACTAAAACCCAAAGCAAGGGAAAAGTATCAAAAGAAACGTTTTCCTTCAATAACTGAGTCGAACGTGCGAGGACTGTAAAAAAGTCTAATACGCCCACACTTAATCCTAACTACGCTATGTTTTCTACTGATGTTTATAAATAAATTGTGCGTGTACACACGTAAGAAGTGAAACTTCTTTATGATCTTATTTTTCGAAAAATGATCTACTATATGCAACTTTACAGAAATTCGTTAAATTAGATAAAGTTTAACAAAAGGCTTTTATTATCATAGACATGAATACAAATATTTCATTTTACCTTATTACTACGAAGATTATTATAGAATTTCATTAATTGTAATAGAATTATTACTATCATTGAAAAACGTGACGATTTGCTACAAAATTTCTCCCATACGTCGATAAAGAAGTTTCATTACAACGCCGATAAAGAAGTTTGACTTCAAAAAGCAACATGGCGCGTAACCGAAAAATGAGACGCGTAACGAAAAAATGTTACACTAAATTTTTTTCCAACCTCGATAAAGAAGTTTCACTTCAAAAATATTACTCCGAGACTTAAGCTAAGACTCTAGCGCATTTAATAACGTGTAAGATGATTCGATTCCCAGCATATAATATAATGTTTCCAAACAACCTATACTTGTTTCGAACCATACTTAGATAAATATTACAAGAGGAAGATTGATAATAATTTCAAACTAGCAGTTGGTACCTATCAATCCAAATCAATTATGCCAGTATTATAAACTTCTATGTAGCTGATGTATATACTTATGTTTAATTCGGATAACATAATTAAAATTATATTTTGTTATTATTGCATAAACATTATAAATAAACTAAAAGTAGAGATAACACCAAAAAATCACTAAAGGTTGAACCTTGGTTGTTGAAGGGCTACACCACACTTTATTTTTTTTAAATTCCTTATAAACTTAAGAGAAAAAAAATCAGTAGCGCTACAACCTCTTTAGGTCTAGGCCTCAGATTTCTGAATCTGTTTCATGATCATTTTTTAAATCAAGTAGGCGATCAGCCTCCAGTGCCTGACACACGCCGTCGACTTTTTGGGTATAAAACATGTCAGTTTCCTCACAATGTTTTCCTTCACCGTTCGAGCAAATGTTAAATGCGCACATAGAAAGAAGGTCCATTGGGGCACAGCCGGGGATCGAACCTACGACCTCAGGTATGAGAGTCGCACGCTGAAGCCACTAGGCCAACACTGCTCTAAATCATCAAACAGCACTTATTTTAAATTAAATGTCGCAAATTAAATAACATAATTTTGCTCTTATAATACAGTCGCTAATGAGCTGAATATGTGTATGTAAAAACGCTATCATTCTCAATATAATATAGTTTAACTAAACCCCAGCCAATCAGAGAGAGAGACTTCTCTCGATTTTTGACTCCTCCGGGGATCTGAAACCGAAGCCTCATGATATGTACGAGTAGTTGGTAGATACCGAAAAGAAGAGATTTTTTATATTCAAACTTCATACATACAAACATGTTACAACGAAAACATTAAATTAAGTTAGCGAAGAAAGCTTTTACTTGTAATATTATGGAATAAACCCTTATAGATCATAATTTGACCTTTAAAAGCTAATCATTAGGCAATATTGTTGTAAATCCTACATAATTCCGATGTTTCATGGATTAATTTAAACGAGGAATTGATCCTACGTATCCAGAAAGATCGACCAGAAATGTAAAAACACAGAGAAAAAACATATTTATACCTTATATATAATATAACAAGTATTTAAATTAAACATTATAACATGTGATTGTAGACATAATGCATAAGTATTAAATATTTCACTTCAAAAGATACATCGTCCTATTTAAACAAAATTATTTCACGTGCGATACCGTATCTTTGGCCTTATTTGTATGCACGATCGACTTCCACGGATAATGTTTGTTTATGACGGTAATATTGACCTTTCTTTTAACCTTACTCGCATTTGAACTGGCCTAACGTGTTTTTTACATAGTCACGTAAACGGTATTAAATATTTTAAGATGTTGGTTTTAATATGACAGATCCAACTGGATATTTATAAATAACAGGGGATTATGAATTTGCCAAGTTATGATCAGATCACAAGTAGTTTAGAACAGTTGAAATTTGTAATGACATGCCTTTAGCTTCTCATCGATTATATTATCCCCAGTTTCGGATGGTATTCAATAATATCGTATCGTATTTAGTATTTTTAGTGATTACTAGATGACCCCGTGATCTTTGTTTAATCA